>JAIFHY010000289.1:0-27716 GCA_022264835.1 Melampsora americana | reverse complement strand
AAGGAAAGCTTTGAAGCTTTGAAAGGAAAGCTTTGAAAGCTTTGAATTGAATTGAAAGCTTTGAAAGCTTTGAATTGAAAGGAAAGCTTTGAAAGCTTTGAAAGGAAAGCTTTGAAAGCTTTGAATTGAATTGAAAGCTTTGAAAGCTTTGAATTGAAAGGAAAGCTTTGAAAGCTTTGAAAGATTTGAGTAAATATCAAATACGGATGATTTGGGTTTGGATCGATAAGGTTGGATCTCAAGATCAAGAACGATCGAATTGAAAAAGAGAGCGAAATGGCTCGAAGGCAAATGGCTCGAAGTCAGATGGGTCATGTAATATGTTTTCATTTCAGCGATTGATCAAGAATGATCATCTTGATCAATCGCTGAAAATCGTCCCTTAATTGCGTCCTAATCGAACGCATTCTGATCGCATTTTTTGAAATTATCAAATTTCATCAATTTTTATTTTTTTTTCGAAAAAACACTTTTCTACATGTAGAAAAGTGTTGTAATAATTTCACTTTCTGAGAAAGTGGCTAAAGTAAACGCGGCCTAAAGTAACACCGCGGACATGACCTTGGACATTGTTCCAAAAACAATTACCGTTGAGCAGAGAGACAATGTAGTTGAAAGATTATGTAGGAGAAAGAAGAAAAGTGACTTCTTCCAATCAGGGAAACCATAACTTGAATTCAAAGACAAAGAAAGACTACAGACTGATGAAGAATGACCGATTGAGCAAAAAAAAATAACCAAGATGCCAAAAAAGTGCTTTGATTGAGATGACTGTAACACATGAGGTATCCACACACAAGACTTTTTGAAATCAAACAGAAGCTCACTGCGCACTAGACACCTCAACCATCACACCACATAAACTGTTATAGCCAAGTGATCTTGCCAAGTGATCTTTGAGCGATAGTACAAAATCAATCATGTACAACAAGCATTATCGTCGCATGTGTAACAGCCTTTGAGGTGGCAGTTGGGGACGACCGAGACTGGCTCTTCGACTGAAGATCGTAAAGAAGAGTTAGAACAATCACCAATGCATGTATATCAATAACGTAACACTTACCATGACGGCAACACTTTTGATGAGTATTCATTGAACAACCATAGTCCCTCACGCAAAATTGGATGCAGCCCTGCACTGAGTTTTGATAACACAAAAAGAAGAACACAGCGGGTAAGACGGATAAAAAGACGGTAGTTGATTTCATGGCTTGATAGGAAAGATTTGATGAGTTCTATAGAATTGATTATGATTTAAGGGAGATAATGATCAAGTTGTTGAGGAAAAGTGAAAAGGCAGATCGATAAGTTAGCTAACTTGATCAAAGTCAGAGTGAGGAAGATTGAAGCGAGTATATACCTGAAGGCTGAGCTGAAGGTGGAAGGGGAACAAATATGATTGAGTGAGAATGGAAGTGGGAAGCGTTTGACGAACAATTGGTGGTGTTAAGTACGTGAACAGCTGGTACAAATGTCTTTCTTCAACCATAAGTCGAATCCTCCTTGGATTCAATCCAACCGACACCTTGCCAAGAGCCTGGTATGAACACTTGTCGAGCTAACTCCCAAACTGTTGTAGCCTGTGAGTCTAATGTGGCGCGACCGCGTAGTCTTTGAACTCAACAGAGTCCTACCGCGCGTCTCGCACGCTTCCAATATAAGGAGATCAGCTTGGTTTCCATGTTCTCTTGTGGATCTGGAAGCTACTTAGTGACATCCGGCTGAGCATCGTGCCCCAACTGGCTAATGTCATGATGTGCGTGTGTACTTCCGGCTGTACAGAGTGAAAGACTGGTACGTACAAGGCGACTGATCCTTCAACCGAACCAACACCTTGTCAAGAAGTTTAATGCAAGAAAAGACCAGGTCTAGATTTAACTATAGGGGACTAGGAGGATACAAGAACACGTGTAGTTATGTATGGGAAGTAAGATAAAGGAAATCGATTAAGAGCATCGCCACCGGTCGACCTGGAATGTCAACAAACGTAAGACTAACGTAAGCTGTATGTGACATTCCGGGTTCGACATCCAGAAATCAAGAGCCACCGGCAAATTAAAATCTCACCTTCGGCCAGGTGTGCGACTGTCTGGGTCAAGCGGGTAGATCCGGGATTCGTATTTTTGCTGAGAATTCTCATGTAGCCCTGAGAATTCTCGAATTAAGTCGCCCCTTAGACTTACCCTCCACTTAAGCTCATGCTTATATGCAGACTTTTTCCGACCCACATGTCTATCATCCCGTTGGGACTGCGGCTCATGTGACCAGTTGTCTCCCACTTTCATGGGTATACGCCGAGACTAGGGCTGTGACCCGACCCTGAAAGTCCCAGGGCCGCCCCGGGGCCAATCCCGGCCTTGGAAAGACCCGAGTACCTCTGAAAAGTGGGCAGGGCCTACCAAGGCCAGCCCTGAATTTCTGGCCCCGGGGCCAGGGTGGTGTCAGGGTCTCATGTGAGAGTGGAAACCACTCAAGGTTGGTGCGAACAACGCGCGGAAAGGGGATACTTTTGTATTTCAAGAACTGAGTAGTGTAAAAATAGTGAGTGAAATCAAAAACAAGATACAAGCCTACTTAGTAAAAAAAACTTGACAAATAATCGTGTGTACTACAAGTTATGACTACTATACTTTGATCATAAGTTATTCCAGCTCTTCAAACACACCTGAGCTTCAAGATTGGAGGGAGTAAAGGATGCTCGATGATCGCTCATAACTCTGAGGGCGTTTGAAAATGAGCACTCGCTAGGAGCACTGGTGGCAGGAACGGCAAGCATTGCCCTCGCCATCCGTGCTAACTTGGGCCAGTGTCGACCAGATGTTTCCCAGTATGCAAGAGGGTCGCGCGACTCATCCTCTTGAGGTGCGGTGAGGTATTCCTTAACCTCATCTTCAATTGGAACGGTTTTGCGACGTTTGATATAATGCGAAGGTCGGTCGACCATGAAAGTTTCCTGAGGTTCGTCGACGTCGATTTCGGGGTCCATAGGTCCTTTGAATATCGTCGCTTGTTCAGTGAAGTAGGCGACAACATCATCAGGTCCCCAACCAAGCGATTCCATCGTCTGGGCCTTGACAGCGTAGAGTTTGAGCCGAGGATCGAGGATGGCTGAGCAGACGTACACTGCTTTGGTCTCGGCAGCCTTCTGGTATTGGATGATCTTCTTGACCATCGGCATGATGGCGACTTTGAGTTCCTTACACTTGGAATCGGCCCAGGCCTGTTTAAAAAAGATCAAAAAAAAAAAACATGTTAAACCAGTGAGAGGAACCAATTGAACAAAGGAAAAAGTAAGAAATGTGACTTACTTTTTCAAGACAATCAACGAGCCATTGATAATCTGGCATAACCAGAGAAAAAGTCGGGTATTGATGGCCTTCGATCGTTTGAGTGACGGTAGCAAGAGGCCCTAAGAATTGGACTAGGTTTTCAACCAAAGTCCATTCTTCGTAGTCGAGTTTGAACGATTCAAGAGCCGGATTACAGTTGAACTGATACTCCAACACCACTCTAAGCTCGACAAATCGAGCGAGGGAAGCGTGGGTTGAGGACCAGCGAGTGGAGACCTCGTGAACCAAACCAACCTTACGAGGGAGAGTAGCACAGCTGGCGATGGCGTTGTCGAGTGAGGTTTTGAGCCTCGAATGCTTGATCTTCTTGTGGAAGCCTCGGATTCGAGTGAGGACACTAGCCACCTCAGAAGTTGAAGTGGGCTCGGTGAACAAGGGGACTGCTGACCTATCTTGTGGAATGTTGGGATCGAGGGCATTGATTGGCGGAGGGGTATCCTTTCGATCGAAGACCGACATCCCAGCCTTCGCTACCAGATTGATGACATGCGCGACACACCCGTGTAGATGTTGGGACGCATCGAACTGGGGAATCATAGTCGAAAGGGCTTGGCCCATGGTCGTGTTGTGGGATGCGTTATCGGCGGTGATGCAATAGAGGCGCTGAGAGATGTTGAAACTATCGAGGACGCTTTTGAGAAGCGTTGCGAGGTTAAGACCCGTATGAGGTCCTTCGATTGGCTTTAAAGCCAAAGTAATTCCTTGGATCTTGAAGTCGTCGGTCATCCAGTGAGCGGTGACTCCAAGCATCGCGGTGTTGGAGGGAGAGGTCCACCCGTCGCAGGTGATGCTGATATGGGGGATGGAAGACAACATCGCGATGATCTTGGCGCGAGCTGATCGAAAGTTGTCCAAGATACCGTCCGAGATAGCGGTTCGTTTTGACAATAGGGTGAACGCCTGCGGGTTGATCATATTGATGATCTCGCGGAATTCCTTCGCTTCGACAAAAGCCACCGGTACCTCTCGGTTGACAACCAAACGGATTAGAGCATCCTTGAGATTGGCTCGAGTGAGGGGTTTGACCTATATAAAAAAAGGGAGAGGGAATAAACATAATCAATATTAGTATTATATAATAAAGAGATGGATGAAATAAGATAAGGAAAAGAAAGATTAAGAAAAATCGAATGGACTTACCTTGACAGGCTCTCCGTTGATATAGAAAGCGGCGACGGTTGGTTGATCGGTTTCAACAAGGGGTACAATATGATGAGCGCGCCAAAGGTGTCGAATCATCGTTTTCGTACTGGCGTGCTTGTCGATAGCCAATGGTACGTTGCATACACCAGTCGATTCGGGTTGATCGTCAGTGAGATTGACGGCGTCGATGAAGCCCACTTGGGCGCGGCAGACGTTCTTCATCTCGTTGTTGACTAGTTGGGTGACAAAATAAGTCCAGACCCACGATGATCGTGCAGTAGAGGTAGTATCGGATGCGACTTCGGAGATAGAATCGGAGGGAGCAAGACTGGAAGGAGGGTGTGCTGCTGAAATCGAAGACGAGTGAGCTGAAACCGCCGATCGCGTGACTCTATGACGTAAGTTGGTGGATCTGGTGACGCTTGGGGAAGTCGAGGGCATGATGATATCGAGGTCGGGGTTAGGTGATCGTCAGCCTGTCAAAACTTAGTATATCTTGGGGATATACTAGTGGTGGAAGGGTTTGAGCTAGTGGTGGAAGGGTGGGAATGAGTCGGCAGCCCTGGCGGGTCGGGCGCCCGAGGCGCCCGCGGGCAGCTTGTGACTCTCACAAGGTTAGGTTTCATGGCCCCGGGGCTGGTACTGTGAGCCTCCTGGATATGCTCGGGCAAACCCGGCCGGACGGTGTCAGGACCGGGTCACAGCCCTAGCCGAGACAGTGCCCTCAACTCCATGCACCGCGTCGCGTCACTAATGAAAGAGATGTATGTACATCTGAACCCCCCTACCCTTCGCCGCATTACCTCATATCAATCGTTAGACGCCGACACCTCAACTCATCACAGTGACTTGACACACCACTCAATTACCCCCTCTCTACCTTGTCCTGGTCATGCTTCTAATCGATTTTGTAACCCGTCTCCAGCAAGAGTATCCACTACTGGCATCACGATTAACCCTGCCGAATCTTGTGCATTTTGTTGCTCTTGCCAGCGAGGTGCACCACCGATCCGACTCCGCCTTCGAATTTACCTCAACCGATACACGGATTCTTCCATTCTTGAAGTTGGCTTTGAAGCTTCCGATTGAAGTGACTCATTATGAAGCGCTATGGAATATCATCTTTCCTTGGCTCCCCTTTGCACATATCAATCCCGCGGCGCTAATTCGGTTGCACGGACTTGACACCAATCTCCCAAACAAGGTCCATGAGGTATACCTCACACCTCCCACCTCAACGTGCCTCAAATGCAATCAACTCTCGGGGCGGACACTTGCGAAACGGCCTCGCGTGAATGGGTATGTGTATGATCTCAATGGTGTACAATCTGCCGAGTTTCATACCTGGAGTTGTTTAGGTACGTTTTTTATGTATTCATTTAATTGATTCGCACTGCCGGCCTTCACTGATCCTTAATAATGTGGCCTTTCCAGACTGCGGGACCTATTACCGTCCAACGTATTATACTAGCAATCAGTCAAGAATTTACTACACCGATGCTCAGCGTGCCAATTCGCATTACTACCAGGTGCACTGTCACTTTGGTATGTCTTACCGCCTGGCAAAGGCTTTTCGTCAATCACAGATGCTTGGCCAGTGAGTTTGTACCTAAATCTTTTCTTCTTCTTTGCGACAATTGCACAAAAAACTGATGACATTGGTCCTAGTACTTCACACTTCAATTTAGTTAATCTTTACAACCTTACCCATATCACAGGCCAGAATCTACCCATCCACTCGGAACTGGAATCGATCTCTCCCAAAATGTCACAACCTGTGGCTCGCGACGCTGTGGACCTTTTCAGTCTCCTCAGACGTTTCTCTCGACGCGGAGTGGTCCTTCAAGTGAATGCGCATGGCAACCAAGAGGATCGTTTCGTACCCGCGATGGTTCGGGAACTGCATTACATCGCCAATCACGGATCTTACTACCGTGACCATTTCTGTTCGGCATGCGTTAAAGCTTGCGTGGTTAAGCATGAAGGCAAGGATGCCATCAAAGGTAAGTCTCTTTCGCATCAGTTCGAACAAATCCGGGCGTCTCTCACTGACACTCTGTTCAAGTGATCCGAGCCGTGGTGACCGATGGACTTACTATTGGTCACTGGCGCTGCACAGCGTCATCGGTCCAGCTTGAAGAGCTGGCTCACCGAGCGGGGAATCCCCCACCTAACGGTCCTTGCCTCAACGCTTTACCCAAAGTCACTTCGCGCTTTTGCGCTGAGCATGAGGTGAGTTTGAAAGGATGGTGCGAGGCACAACCTTGCACAGCGCTAGCAATCAAAGGCAAGAAAACGTGTGCAAATCCAGCTCACATCGAGGCCATGAAAGCATTCGAAAGTCGGAAGAAGAAAAACTTTGCCCTCAAGTCGATGCTCAACCGACCTGGTTCTAATCTGCCATCGGA
Organism: Melampsora americana; assembly: GCA_022264835.1. Taxonomy (NCBI): domain Eukaryota; kingdom Fungi; phylum Basidiomycota; class Pucciniomycetes; order Pucciniales; family Melampsoraceae; genus Melampsora; species Melampsora americana. The sequence continues at coordinate 20,815 of JAIFHY010000289.1, read as the reverse complement.
TCCCTCGGTCCATCTAAATCCCGATACTGCTGAGGTGATTGACCTGGATCACCTTCACCAGGCTGATGAGGCCGATCGCGCTCACGAGGCCGCTTGCAATGGCGGGGTTGAAACCCCCAAGGGTACTGCTACACCAAGCCGATCACGTACGCATAATGACCAAGTCATTGTGGGGTCTTGTGGAATTGTATTATGTAGACGAACATTCTACAATTCGGAGGCGCCAAGTGCTTTGAGGGTAAGTGGTTTTGATATATATCCTTTCATTCGATTTTTTACTGACCTATTTACATCATGCATGTGACAGGACTACCTTGTTGAAGCATTCCCCAACGGTCTTCCCGAAGTGATCTTCTACGACAACGCATGCAACTTACTGCGTGTGATTCACAACGGCAGCAAGGACCCAAAACCCTTTGAAAATACAATCATTCCAGTTGACCCATTCCATCATCGCGCTCATGCAGAGAGTGATCAATTTTGCTGCATGTACACTGACCCAAAACTGTTTCCAGACTTGCAAGAGGATGGTAACTGGATTTTCAACTCTTCAGGCAGCGAGTTAAGCAACATTTGGTACGGTGGTTTTGCTTCCATGTGCCGCAACATGGAAGCCACCCGGTATGAATTCTTCCTGGAGGAGATGGTGGAATTCCTGAATGATTGGCTAAGTGCTGCTTTGGCTACTCGTGAGAACATATCTTTTATTGGGATTGGACCATTACATTGATGGTATGTCAAATTTTTCTCTAGGAGATATATACATATCAAAAGACTGATTTCTTTTTGCAATTTGGAAACATTATTCCTTTTCCTGTCTCCCTTGAAGGTGTGAGATACGCTAACCCTTAAGGTCTTTTGCAGGTGACAAGTGAGTGGTTGTACATACTTACTGACTGAGGCAATATATCACACCCAACTAATATTTTCCTCAGGTCCGCCATCATGATGTGATCAAGTCTTAGGCAGGAAATTTGTAATTCGTTGTTGTCATCTCATCAAATAGTGATTTTAAGCTGTAAAGCAGTCTCACCCCTCTTTCTCTTTCTAATTTGTTTGATCTTCTTGTTCTCATCAATCAATGGTAAGCAAGGAAATGACTTATTATAACGAATGCTCACATTTCAGTGACTATTGTAAATACTTATCTGGGTTATTGACTGAATTATATAAATATTGTATTGAAAGAATTATATAAATTGATACTCACAATAAAACAATAATGAATTAATCAAGAGACCAGAGAGTACTAAGAGAAGAGTCTTTGAGCCTTGTGTGTGTGTTCCTCACTCAAGGATTAAAAATGCAAGAAACGATTGGAGTAATTGAAGGCCTTGTGATTGAGGGTCTTCCAAAAAAAAAACTATGGAAGGGGCATACTTCAATTTGTACGAAGACTATCGATGATACCCTAGAACATTTTTCAGCTGATGTGGTCTGCGACAAGCCATGCGGCTCCAGTTTTCCTTTCAGATCAAATGCTCCAAGCCCGGGATTCGAACCCAGGGACATCCATCTTACTCAACAGTCTATACCACTAGACTATGACCGCTTGTCAGTACTCGAAGCAATGGGGATTTGATTGTGGTCAATCAAAATGCTTCAATGGTATATCATTGTACTACAATGATACAATATCATGGTATCATTGAGTGTATATCTATATCATTTCATTATACTTCAATGATATTATAACCAATGATATAAAAACATTGGTTATGATAGAAAATCATGAAAGTACTATATGATTTCATTGTACTTCAATGAAATTCTATCATTGAAGTACAATTGTTTTAACTTCATGTGAAAGACTGGGACAAAACACCAGATGTACTTATGATAAGAAATCATTGTTCCTCAATTCATTTATTGTACTCACAATAAATTCATTGAGGAAGTACAATCATATCAAGTACCTTACATTGTACTTCAATGATATGAAAGCATTGTAAGTACAATAAATCAATGAATATGCTCCATTGGTTTGATATTGTTTATATCATTGCTCAATGGTTTTATACAATTGTACTTCAATGATATAAAACCATCATGGAAAGTTCAATAATTCATGGAATTTGCTTCAATGGTTTTATGTCACTGTACTTCAACACTTTTATTTCATGGTACTTCAGTGAGTTTATATTGAAATCATTCCATTGGACTTAAAATAATATTATAAGCAATGATATAAAACCATTGAAGTACAATAAAATCATTGATACTTGATGATCTTGATATAAGATAAAATTGAAACATATGATAAATGTGAAAGCAAGTAACAAAAGAAATTACATAATTGAGTGATTACATCCAAAATGTAATGTAAGTCAAATGTTCTCCCAACAATCTGCAATAGGTTTGAAAATATCTGACCAATTCCACACTTGGTTATGACCAACAAAGGGCCGCCACATTGTGTTTTTGGCAACACAGGGTAGGGTCAATAGGGCCCATGAAAAATTTATCATCTTCCGATTTGGATTACTCTGGACTTGTATTATGACAAACTCAACACACTCTTCTTGAACTTGTCTCTGGACGGTCTGGAAATGTGGACCTCAGAGTTCAACAACTTGATGTTTTTGAAAAAATCCCGAATGATTGGCCAAAACAATGATAAATTGATGATAGTGATAAAATAAATCAAGGAATCAAATATATGTATATATGTCACATGGACAGTTTCTTCACCCTGTTCAGTTTGAAATCTTTCACTTGCACTACTCAAACCAAACCCCTTTGAGACATTTACAAACTGATTAGCTTTGATATGTACTATTGAATTCTTGAATTGGCGAGAAAAACTCAATATAAAAGTTTATGAATAAAAACTTACACACATGGCCTTGATGATGCCTGGACTGTTAGGGTTACACTCATTTCTAATTCTCAATTCCCGTAATACTCTAAGCAAATTTCTCTTCTTGTCCTCCCTTAGACCTGAGAGTTGTCGAAGAGCACATTGGAGGTATTGGAGGCTAACCCCTAACCCTAAGCATCCTTCCTGGTTCCACGTCAATGAAAGCAGGGGCAGCTCAAGTCAATTGAAAGTAATAGATTGTTGGGTGCGCCTTTTCCGGAAGTGTTGGTACCTACACGGAAATTATCATGCCATTAAAAGAAAATGGCCTTGATGATGCCTGGACTGTTAGGGTTACACTCATTTCTAATTCTCAATTCCCCGTAATACTCTAAGCAAATTTCTCTTCTTGTCCTCCCTTAGACCTGAGAGTTGTCGAAGAGCACATTGGAGATATTAGAGGCTAACCCCTAACCCTAAGCATCCTTCCTGGTTTCACGTCAATGAAAGCAGGGCAGCTCAAGTCAATTGAAAGTAATAGATTGTTGGGTGCGCCTTTTCCGGAAGTGTTGGTACCTACACGGAATTTATCTGTTAAGGACAGATATGGGGTTCTCATTGAGGATTGGGTCTCAGGCTATAGGGGTTCTGTCTATATAGTAGGATGTCAGATAAGGAAAAGGTCTACAAGTGAGGTAATCTACAAGCTGAAGTACGCTGCGTGTATGTGACATGTGATAATAAGAACTGTCACAAATAGGCCATGTTACTTTGGGATCATAACATTATCATGCCATTAAAAGAAAATGGCCTTGATGATGCCTGGACTGTTATGGCCTGTACTGTTATGGTTACACTCAATTTTCATACACATGCCACTCAAACCTATCAACAAAAGATGGAGCCCACTTGCATGGGATATAGACATGTGGCATGTGTATTCTGGTGGGTCTACTACCACACAGGATTATAAGTTCAGTCATTTTTGCATTATTGGAATGAGGAATACCTTTGCATGTAATTCACCTATTGTGTCCTGTGACATTTCTTTCCCTTTTGTGTTATAAAACAAGAAGAATAGATTTCATTATATTTCTCTCCAAGACACTGTTCCTGATCTCTTCAAAGTAACATCTGTATAAATCTTCATTTCAAGGCTATATCACAAGATCCTGTATCTATAAATCCAACTTTTGACTTTCCTTATCCCACATGTTAGCTATCCTTACTTTTAACATCTCTTGCATTATGTTGCACAAATACAAGAGATTGTATTTGTCCCCATTTTTCTTCTGCTCTTTCTTTTGACATGGATCCCCAAATCACCAATTCTGTAACTAAATTTCTATAAAGGAAATGTAGTAACAGAACTTGACAAATAATTGATCTACTCATTCTACTCTTCCTCCTTGTGTGACCTGGTCAGAATTATGATTTTAATTATTCCTATCACCACTCAAAGAATAAGTTCAAAACCACAAAGTTGACTTCAAAAATATCAATTCTGGAACATAAGCTTTTACTTGCTATATACCATCACAGTGAAAAAACAACCTGAACAGGTTATATTGGCTGTTTAGGCTTTATAACCTGATAAGAAAACTTTGTTTATCTGGTGGATTTTGTTTAGCATGAACCTTATGAAACTGAGTCATTATGACACTTGATAGTGGAAAGGGTTGATGAAGATCAATGTGTTCAAATAGTATATCTCTGTACACATATGAAAGACAGATATCAATATTTCCCTGATATTTGCCAGTTGGTCTAGGTCTAGGGACCACAGTGAGATGTAAAAAAGTATCTTGTGTGGGAAGTTGCAATATCATTGATGGTTATAGTGTGATGAAGACTGTTTGTAACATTACTGGCTTGGGGTACACTTTCATAATTCAGTGTAAATGATAGTGGCATATGTAATTTCAATGAATCAAAGAATGTGAATGTGCTTAAATGGTTTTATATCACTGTACTTCAATGATTTAATATCATGGGATCATTGAGTTTATATCTATATCATTTCATTAGACTTCAATAATTTTATAACCAATGATTTGCTATCATTGGAGTACTCAATGATTTTGATATAGATCAAAAAAGACATTGAAGTACAATAAAGGATTGAATGTGTGTCAATGACTAAAAAGGACATTGAGGTACAATAATTTTATACAAACATGGTACCAATGACTTGAAAACACATACAAACATAAACCATACCAATGTACACGTACGGGATGTGAAAAAAACAATGTATATACAAGGTTGAATCAACCAGAACCAAAAAAAGCACTACCTTGTCCATCTTCATTCTGCTGGATTGACATGGGGGAGTCCGACTGGGTAGTAAGGAGGAGGTGGTGTCAAACCCACACTGCGGCAGAAGTGATTACATTTGTGTGTTCTGGCAAACAGCTGCAATCCTCCTGTGTAAGGATTGCGTAGAAACCAACCCCGCCTACATGTACAACAAAGGGTCCCAAAATTCCACTTAAGTAATTGATGCAAAAGAGAAATGTTGAGGAACCCACATATTATCCATTATACGTAAATCAGTAATGACTGACCCAGAACCATGGAAGCCACAGATGAGTGCTTGTCGATGATGATACTCATATGTCCAGTGGGTGAAGCATTCAAATACACGGCCAAGAAGGGTGGGAGCACGATGTTCAGGATCAAATGCATCATCAGAGGTGATATACTCTGGAGCAGCTGGCACTTTCTCACGCAGATTGAACCAGTGTGTGTGACCCTCTATTAAAGGTTCGAACCTTTGGCCTTGAAAAGTACCAAGTTATTGACAACCTATATGTGAATTAGGACAGAATGAGAACGTCAATCGGTTGGTTGGTTGCATGGTCAACATGGAATATTGTTAAAACTCACATGCAATGCTCGAAGGACCCGCGTTTCTTCCACATTGAATTGCCGCTTTGCAAGGAGAACCTTCTTGAATTTTTGGAGGAGACAGTCGGCATGGGCGTACATCTGGGCAAAGCGAAGGTGATCAAGAAGGTTGCTTTGGTTAGGATGGAGCGCACAAGCATCTAATGGAACATGCTTGTTTCCTTGACGCCAGACTGCGGAGTATGTATAACGACCGTCGTATGAAAACCGAGCCCGGTTTTGAAAAACAACAATGTCAATCAAATTACAACCCCATTTGTACTTGAAACTTCAGGTGTCCTTCGATTGATACCATCACGTTCAGCCAGGCCAAAAACCCAGTTGGATGTCAAACGAAGGTGATCACTTGTGTTCGGGTTTAAATCGTCATCTGGTTTATCGAACGGAAGGGCATTCCAGCCAAGATCTTCAGAAACGCTGAAGCATTGTGCTGGTGAAGCTGGAATGGAGCGTATGAAAATCAGCAAAGTGAGGCTATAACACAAAGACCTTAGGGAACCAATGACACACCAAAAGAAAAGGCCTTGTAGATATCCATTGAGGCGTACCGGAATTGGATTGTGGGCTGTGAGACTCTGAATGTAAAGATGAAGACGTCGAGACACAAAGTGAAATGAACAAAAAATTGGAATGAAGCTGGTCAATCGACCAGCCATTCTTATACTAATACTGACAAGCACGAGATGTTAGCAAATCAAGGGTCAAGGGAAGTTCATTTGATTCATTGCAGTTACCATCCTGTCAAAATTTTTGCAGGTAATTACATCGAAGAAACAAATTGAATTACCAATACCAAGTCACAAAAAAAAAGGTAAACAAATGGTCTTGTGGTTAAATCAGAGTACTTCTGTTGTGTTACCATGTTCATGTAGTCCTTTGGTGTTTTGCCGCCTTGGTATTTTTTCGGCGGGGAGTGACTGGTTGAGGACCTGGGCCAATGCCAAGGCCACGGTCGCGTACAGCCTTTTGCCCCAAAGAGCAGGCCTCATTAAACTCCAACTGAAATTCCGCCGAGTGTGAGCCACGGTGAGGTTGTGCTTGCTAGGGTTGCCCACTTCAGGCCAGTGATTCACCCACGCCTGCATCCGGTCATATCCAACCAAGTCGATCCAAGTAGCATACCGGTATACCGTTTTGGCTGAAAATACATACTGCCCTCCGAATCGCTCGATCCAAAGTCCAATACGAGCCTTGCGTCGCGGAAGTACACCACCGGCGGACTGATACCACGCCAACAAATGACTGGCGAGGGTATCTTCGCCTGGCCATTCTTGCAAAACCTTGGCGGGTTCTTTCGGTGGTGGCTGGGAGTCAATTACAAAGGGTTCGGGGGATTACATTGAACTGTTCAAAACCCCAAATCAGTCAAGTCAATCGTTGTTTGAAAAACATATATAAAATTTTTACTTACATCTTCAGCAAACAATGCCGGGTCGAAGTGGCTAGGTGTATCTGGGGTAGAGGGAACTGGTGGCATTTCGATGGCAGTTGCTGTTGACGGCTCGGCTATGTCACCACGATCGTCTGAGTCAGAAGAGGAGTCCAACTCCAGGATGACCTGTTGTGGTCGAGGGATGAAGCTGTTTGATGATGAGGCAGTTGGCACTGGTCCTGTGGGTTCTGAAGCAGTCGTAGTTTGAGGAACACAAGGTTTACCCATTCCAAGACCTTCCAGGACGTCTTGGAGTTTGCTTGTGAGAGTTGAGCGCTGACTGGGTACACAGATGACCAGGTTCCTTGATGTTCGGGTGTACCTGTGAGGAAGATTGACCGGAATTTCACGCTGGTGGTCAATTATGAAATAGAAACATATGTCATGTCATTATGTCAATGTTGCCAAATGCGCAGACTCACCCATTTCCTGATATGTTCTTCCCACACAAGCAGCTGTCCATGCCAATCCTGGCCAGCCGCGGCTTGAGCCTCGCGCAGGAGTGATGGACAGTCGTTCAAAGCCGCCAGCGGCCACTTATCAATAGGTGCGAGATCACTGGGGTATTTCCTCCCTGTGATTGAAAAATTCTGTTGAGTGATTGCGAAAATAAAAATTAACTAAAAATTTAGAAGGAATGGCTTACTTGTGTCACAAGGTGCAGGCTGACTACCTTGCCTAAGGCAATTGAGGGGCTGGCAGCCTTCCGAACCGATTCCGTGCGATCCACGCGGGCTGCAGCCAGAACTAGCTGCCCGTCTTCGGTGAGAATGCGTCCGACTCGCCCGATACTTTGAGCGTATTGAGCCGGAAGGATCCTAGGCCGCTTAGCAGCTGGGATGTCGTTGGGTGGAGTTATAGATCGATTCGCAGGGCCCCGGAGGTGGAGCCTCTTTCACACGATGCACAAGGCATACTCCTGGGGTCCCATACACAAGGCAACACTTTGAAAAGAAGCGGTGGGGTGTCAGTTCAAGATAAGCGAGAAGACAAACACCAACCACTCACCGATTTACAAAAACGATGGGCGCATAACCTATGCCCTGCCTTTTGTGCGTTTGGCTGTGGGTCCGAGATTGGGGCGGGCACAATCCATGGTTGGGCCGGTCGGTTTTGCTCTTGTGGAGGTTGTTGTGGGGCTGGCTCGGGCGGGAACAGGGAGGCCCTTGATGTTGACTGGTGGTCCGTAAGCAGAAGGATTGAATTCGATTGGGGGTACGGTGCGCCAGCATTGATGCAACCTATCTCGTGTATGAGCTGTATTCAGCTGAACGTACGGACGTAATGTCGCTGTTTGGGACACTATGACGAAGGGAGAAGGCGGTGCGTTCGTTAATAAGTAGACATTGAGACAATCGGAATTAAAATCATACTTTTGAGACTTACGTGTATATTGATAGTGTCCTTAGTTTTCGTCGTCGGCGAGAAAGAATACTCAGGGAAGGAGCGTTGGTTGACGGACACTCTGGACAAGCTAGGCCAACGTGACCGCGAGCTTTCGGATGACGGTAAGGTCGGGTACGAGGGCATTCGCCGGTATTTCGCGCTGATGTAAGGGTTCCCTGGCATGACTGACGATGTGTTGGAGCGAAAGTGAGGGGGGAAGAAGCAGACTCGTGGCGAAGAGATTTCCATCGTATGTATTCATTGAGAGTGGTACCTTGTCGGAAAAAAAAGGGTCGTGTTTCAAGGGGGATAAAAAATTGGATGAGGAGACGAAAGTGGACACGCGTTGAGGTATGGGTTGTAGGAGGTGCGACCGTCCGGGGCTGAGGGCCCCCGCGCGCAGCAAGCGTACCCGGGATTTACTTATCGCTATACGCATAACCCAAATACAGGTATGTTGTTATCTTAGGTCTGTATGCTCTTGTGAGAATTCTCACGTGAGAATTCTCACAAAAATACGATTCCCCGATGCTCCCGGTCAAGCGGTCCAGGTCGGTCTCGGCCTTGACCCTCTGACCTTCCGGGGTCGTCTGATTGCTTATTTTTACGCTTTTGAGCAACCCGTGCGAGTGAATTTAGGTTTTTTTTTTTGTCAAATCCATGCAATGATCGTGTTAAAAAGTGATCGAAGTGGTCAGAGTAATCAAAGGCCTGTGAAATTTTCTAGCCGCTAACAACTAGCGGCCACCATCTGTAATATACCCCGCAGCACAGCATTAGCACTTCCGGTTATGCTCATCCGTGAGACGTCTGTACAGGGGTTACAGCTACCTTAGCAACACGAAAAAGGATGCGCTCATAGGCATGATGTCTCTTTTGGTTCATCCTTGGATTCATCAATCCGTGCTTGCAGGAGGTGCTCGGCGTGAGGTCCTTCCGCCGAGAAGTGTCGAGTGCCACTGGAAATGAAATCTAATGAATCCTGATGATGAATGGCAAGCCAATGACCATCATTTATGCTGTGCATTGTGTCACCACACAATAAGACCCAGAAAAACCATCATCAACACATCTGATTATCTATTCACAGTATGCTAGTCAAAGAATCTTGTTATTCAGCTTAATACCTTATATCCCAAGACGTTACTATATATCTGTTTCGAATTGCTTGTGCGTACAAGTTGACTACAGCAAGATGTTGGCCGAGCCGTCTTTGCTGTGATATGTGTCCCGGACTGGAAAATCACGGCGCTGGTGATCCAACCTCATTGATCCCATGCCATGGATCCGCGCGGGTCAGCGCTGTCAACGACATATTCCTCCCATTCCTCCCACAAATTCCAGAGGTGACATATCCTTGCGGAAATGTCATGGGAAACTGTCAATCTATGCTCAAAGTGGACAGCTGCGTGTATGTAAGTGGACATGGCCAGCCACTAATATCTAGCCGCTAGAAAATTTTACGACCCTTCTGATGCTCCCGAAGTGGTAGCAGTGGTGATACCACAGCTGATATTGCACAGTGAGAAATATGTGACTGAGAAATAAGTGACCAGAGGGCGCAAATGAAGTGGATCATTTGCGGACGCCATATCATTGCAACGACTTGTTCATAGTATAAAGAAAGACCAGTGGTGTTCAGTTGGGGTCTTTGAATCACCCGTATTAATTTCCTGCTTTGTATCTACCTTATCCCGTTTCACTCTATTGGTTCAAATCTTTTTTTTCTTTATATACAAAGTAACAACATGAATCCATCCAGCTTTTCTCCTCACGCAACAAGAACCACCAGTGGTATCATTGACACATTCAATGATAGCCCCCCTTCAGGTCAAAGTACGTGCAGTTTCAGTCACCAAACACTGAGGTGTTACTGAAATTTATTTTTGGACTCTAGGAATGTTTCAAGAACATCTCCATCGGCCAAATCACATCGGTCATATTGAAGATCGACCTGCCCGGCTCCGGTCTGTGTAATACCCAAAACACCCAAAGCTTGTATCGCAATAGGCGAGAGGAGTCTTTCGGTGCTCATTCTCAATTCAGCAACAATCACCGGCTCAATGCATTTAGACCATTTTTGTTTTCCCAATCCCGCCACATCCTCCCAACCCCACTTCGAGCTCTGTGTCCTCGAGCGTCTACAATTGAACCCTTCTCTACAAATGAACCCTTCTCCCGTGAATCAACAATGGACTCTGACACCACCGTTCCAACGCTGCTTCGGCTCTCAAAAAAAGGTCGAACTTCACCGACAACGCGCTTGAACAGCTGTGCACGTCGTGGCTTCATGTATCGCAAAACCCCATTTCCGGGTAAGATCAACATCGTGAATTGTTTTGGCAAAAGATTACAAATCATTTCAATGATAACGTGGACAAGCACAACCAACGCACCTTGAAATCACTCATGGCTCGATGGTCCAATCTCAATCGCACAATGTCCAAATTTGCCGCGTGTGTTCAACAAATCAAAAGCCTCAAAGAGTCCGGGAAATCCGCCAAAGAATCAGATCACTGATGCACTTGTATTATACAAGCAGGACATGAACGGAACTCCTTCAAAGATATGAGTAGTTATAATATTGTGAAGCACGCCCCAAAGTGGCAGGACAATCCTTGCTACCTGGAACACTGTGGATCCGGAAACTCCTTGGGGTCAGATCTCGAGAGTATGGACCTAGGGTGTGACCTCAATAGCATGCCCAGAATGGACAGGCCCACGGGCTCGAAACAAGCCAAACGAGGCGCTGGTCGGTCCTATCCTCTCCGAAGAGATAGCACCCAAGATGCTAGAGAACGCCAGCAAGGGTGGGCCATCTTCTGGCAGAGAGTTAGCCAGTCGGGTAAGAAGGCTCAATGACCCTTGCCAAGATGTTGGACTACAGTATCCTGTCCACTAATCTCTCTTCAATAGATTGAGTGCGTACGGGCTGGAATTTGAAGCTGAGCGGGCGGAAATCATTCGCAAAAATCGAGCACGCAGAGTGGCAGAGGGGAGGGCACGAATAGTCTTTTTTCTTTACGTCTCTCATTCATTAATGTGATACTTCACTCTAATTTTTTCATGTCTCTCATTAATGCTTTTTTTTCTTATGTGTTTTCTTTTCAAGCATTTTTTTCTTCACGTCTCTCATTAATGTGGTACTTTACTCTAATTTTGTCTCTCATTAATGCTATTTTTTCTTCTGTCTTTCTTTTCATGTCTCTCATTGAAGTGTTTTTTTCATCAATTCATCTCTCTCATTCAGGTTTTTTTTGTGGCGATTGCTTGCATTTCCAACCAAGTGAGCGTAGGGTTATATGAATGGCTTAATGTGACCAACAGTATTTACAAGATATGAGAATTGGACTGAACAAGCCACAGACCATTACTAAACTCTATAGGCCATTCCATTCACCCGGATCTGAAGCCACTTCCATTTGGCCTTGTCGTCAAAAATCCCAATGAATTCCGCGCCTAAGCCTCCCGTGCGTATCAAGTGAGCAGCTGCTGCTTTTTCACCCAGACGCTGAAGGTGAGGTCCAGCGTAATGGTAAACCTCAGACAGAGCTTCGCATAACACGCGAAACTCCTCGCGCCGCTTATCTTGGATCACTTTGAGGATCCGGCGAATTGATTGTTTTGATTTGCGCGATCGGTGATACTCGTCAAGTCGGTCAATCTCGCGCTGAAGACGAGGGCTGATATTACGGGAGGCGGGTGGGTTGGTCCTTCCTAATGTCCTGGTCAGCCAAACTTTGCAATAGTTCTTTGACAGAACTGGATTGGCTAACTGACCTTTGATATCCGGGGTTCAGTTGTTGCGGCAATTAGCTCGCTCCGCGCGAGGTGTGAGGTTGCAATCGCCAGTACGCACTTTGCCTCTTCGCTGCTGCTCAGCGAAATCATCGTCCACGCGGTCCACCAGTTCACGGTAGGTCAGAAATTGGCGCGGTGAACATCCTGTATGCATAGTTCTACCGAGCCATATAACTGTACATGAAGGTTTGAGTTAGCAAGTTAGCAAGTCAGAGACGGGAACATCTCGGGATTTACTTACCTTCCAAATTATCGTCAGTGCTAGGACTGCCTGCATTGCGATCACCAAATAGCATTTGGTCACGTAGATTAGAAAAACTGGCAAAGAGTGATTATATAACCAAAAGTTTATGGACGGAATGAAAGATAACAAAATATGTACTATGTAGAAAAGATGGGTGACCAAAAAATCGAAAGTAACATTAAACTCACATTATATTATATAATATTGTCATAAATTGTGTCATGGCAACACAAGACTGACAAGATTACCCATATGAACAGTCACCATGTATGAGCATGGAAAAGAGCGAGTTGAGCTTTGTATTCACTCACTGTTGCTCGCATTTGTAAGTTGGTGTGAAGCAAGCGTGTTGAAACAGTCAAATCTATACACAGAGAAAATAGAAAAGTATATACATGCCCAATATATACATGAAAATGAGTCAAAAGGATGCACAGAATGAAATGAAAAAGTTAATGAAATGAAAAAGTTAAATCTACATGGGATCATCTCCACAGTCCGAAAAATCACCATCATCTACATTCAAATTCCAGAGGTGATCAATGATATCATCACGCAGGGCGTAATGAGCATCTGCATTGCGATAAGCTTCACGCCCATGCATGAACTGAGCAGCTATACCGGCCGGTCAAGGTAGGGGTTCGGGTGGAATCAGGTCATCCTCCTCTAAATACTCATAACCTGGGTTGCCTGCATCCTCAATAATCATGTTATGTAACACAATGCAGGCATTCATAATTAAACAAAGTGAATAAGGTTGCCACATCCTGGCTGCACCTCTGATGATATGGAATCTGGCTTGCAAAACCCCAAAGGCACGTTCCACGTCCTTTCGAGCCGCCTCTTGACATCGGCAAACAAAACACTGAGGGGACGAAGTAGATATCAACAAACCAAAAAAATTACCAAAAAAGTTAAGCGAAGGAGCTTGTGAGTGAAATATATGATCTACACACTTACCTTTAATTTAGGTGTATCCGGAGCGCTATAAGATTGGATCAAGGTGGCCCATTTCGGGTAGATCCCATCTGCAAGATAGTATCCGGTGTTATATGATGTTCCATTGACTTTGAAGTTACAGGGAGGGGAAACTCCTTGAGATAAGTCCCGGAAAAGGTTGGAACGCTCCAGCACGTTGATATCGTTGTTTGCACCTGGTAATCCAAAGAACGAATGCCAGATCCAAAGGTCCCGTGTCGCCACTACTTCGAGGACCAGAGTTGGCTTTCCAGAACGCCCGCTGAAGTGACCGTGGAGAGCCTTTGGGCAGTTCTTCCACTCCCAGTGCATACAGTCAAGGGAACCGAGCATGCCGGGAAAGCCTTGCGCGGCGTTTTTGGCAAGGATGCGCTGAGTATCTTCAGCATTGGGCCTGCGTTGATAGCGGGGACCAAACAGGTGAATGATTCCGCTGCAAAACCTAATCAAACACGCAATTGCGGTTGACTCAGCGAGGCACAAATATTCGTCCATTTGATCGGCAGTTGTTCCGTAAGCAAGCTGACAAATGGCCGCAGTGACCTTCTGGTGTGGAGAGTTTCCAGCTTTCCCTTCAAGAAAAAAAAATAATTAGTTGTAGGTGGAGTGGGATCGGAGTATGTGGATCTTACCGGTGCAATCGTAACGCTGGGTAAAATACACATCATGTTTGCTAAGGGCATTCATGATGCGCAAAAACAATCTGCGACTCATGCGGAACCGGCGACGGAAAAGACCCTCGCCGTAAACAGGGTTTGGGGCGAAGTAGTCCGCAATAAGTTGAGCGTGACCAGTCTCTGGATCACGAGGGAGGTTGGGGGCTTTGCCGGGGAGGGAACCACCAGGTCGTGGACGGATTTCATCTTCCTCCAACAATATCAACATCTTCAACATGTCTTGGGATAAGTTCGAAATACTAGAAGTGTACTGAGCGCGAATAGAAGAACCGATGGAGTAAAGTTTAAGGAAATTGATTAAATCCTTTCGCAGCATCATGGTGTATTTGAAGTGCAGAAAAACAAGTGAACAGATTTGAGTGAAGCGTGTATGATAGATATGAACAATGGGAGAGGTATGATATGAACAATGGGACTGGTAAGATATGAACAATGATAGAGACAGAGGGTATGATATTCATTGTGTGGTCTTTATATATTGTGTTTCTATCTATACAATTTCTCATTTTGGCGGCGTTTGCACAACAAACCATTTGAGCCCAATTAAGTGGCAATTAGGCCCGTATCAATGAACCTTTGCATGGATGTGTGAAGCAGTGGACGTGTGTGCCAATCGCGCGCGCTTACGGCAGCTGCTCCTCTGGCTTGATGGCAGCGTATGAGGTCGATCGATCACAAAGTGGCTTCGACAAGAGGATGTCGGGCGATGTGCTCATTTGGTAACCTGCTGGCAGGCGTAAGAGCACAGAGCCGTCTTACAGACTTGCCGGTGCTCGCTTCCCTTCCCGGAATGTCAATACAGCTTGTCAGCTGTCTGTAATACTGCTCTGTATTACGGGAAGGGGGTCTGGACCGGTGGCGATGCTCTAAGAGAGGGAGAAATTAGGTTGTGGGTCTAAAACAATCGAACTGAATTCCAGTTGAGGATTGATGAAACTATCTACAAGCTGATCTTCTCAGCTGTTGCTTCTTTAGGTTAAAACTTTGTATGATCACAACGTAGTGTATGGATAGATACTGCTCAGCCATCATAGTCAACACACTCGAATCTGATGAAGATTTGAGTGAGAATAAGTTGTAAGAAGAAGAAAGTGTGAGAGTGAGTGAGAGGTGCGGGTATGTAGGAAGAGGAAAGAGAAGAGCCTAAACCCAGCTCAGGGTTTGCTGAAGGAAGGAAGATTGAGTGAGTGAGTGAGTGAGTGAGTTGGTTGAGTTGATTTGATGGAAACTAGGACCAAGTGAAGGAAGGTGAATACAGTTGAAATTAAAAAAAAATAAAAAATAAAAAACAAAGATTCCCAAGAAATTTAAGAAATCGAATTAAAACCTTGTCACTTTACCATTTCATCATTCATCATTCATCATCATCATCACACATCAAGAACAACAACAAGAACAACATCAAGAACAACATCAAACCCAAATCAAAGTGAACTCATCAATCAATCAAAACTCAAGATGACTATCAGAAGACTTTCAATCTCATCACATTCTCAAGGATTACCTCGTTATTATACTTCAATCCCAACCAAAGAAAAAGAAGAACTTCAAATCACCACCACCTCTCATCATCCAAATCATCAATTCTCTGCTTCTGCTTCTTCCTCTTCTTCCTCTTCCTCTTCTCTTCTCCGTCAACTTCAACTACTTCTTCAATCAACACTTCACCACTCTCAATACCTTACTTATCAATCCTATCAACTCATTCTCAAAATCAAATCAATCCATCAATCACTTCTTTGATTCGTTACCTATCTCTTCATCTCATTTTAGATTTCGAAGACTCTGGGTTTTATTCTTCTTCACTCTCTCCACCACTGCAATCATCTTATTAATCCTATCTCTCTTTCATCTTCAATTACCTCATCCATTCTCAACTGCCTTTGATCCTTCTCCGATTCGTCAACTCGACCTAGAAGAGGATTACAGACCTACTACGAATCTTTCGGCTACTTCACTACCTCAAATCCCCTTTTTACTCAATCGATTCGGTTATCCAGATGAATCAAATCTAAGTCAACTTCCATCAAACGATCCTATACCTTCAATCCTACACATCGTTCCACCTGGAAAAAACGTCTTCTCTTATCTTCAATGGTTATCCATCAACTCTGCTATTACTAAAATCTCACCTAGACGAACGATGGCTCATATGATCAAGGGGACCATACCCGATCCTGGAACCAATTTTTGGTGGGATGAGATGTTGAGATTACCGAGTGTAGAAGTTCACGAAACAGAAGATCGGACGAGTATCTTTGGTAATCCTATCTTAGATATCTCTCATAAGACAGATGTGATCAGATTAGAAATGTTAAAGAAATTTGGTGGAATCTATCTTGATACGGATATCTTGGTGTTGAACTCATTTGATGAATTGTTGAAAGGTTCGGAAGAAGTGGTCATGGGAGTTGAAAAAGCTGATGGTACTTTGCTTCATCCTACGCTGGTGAACGGATTATGTAATGCGGTGATTGTAGCACAGAGAGGTGCCAAGTTTTTAGACATTTGGTATGATTCATATCGTACTTTCAAGGGACAGCCTTTTAGAGGTGGTGGAATTTGGTTCGTCTTCCTATTCTTTTTTACTTCATGACTCTTTGGAAATATCTTGTTTGCTAGAGAGATTTGATACTGATTTCTACTTTCAATTCTTCATTACCACTCGTACATCAACTCATCTTTCATTGGAATCTCATTTTTCGGTAACGCGTCAATCAAATCCACTTATTATTCCACTATCTTACTCGACCCCTTCAACAACCCCATCACATCCTCAGGAATTATCATTCAGTGATCCTACCTTGGGCTCTAGCAAAGAACGCCACATCAAGTCAAGCCCATATCACAGTTTAGATCATCATTCATTCTTCATGCCACTATGGGATGATCCAGGCTAAAACAAGTTCACGGTACTTTGAGCGAAAGCGATCCAGAACGATCACCGTTAAACCTAATCAATTTGCTTATCATATGTGGCATCATCTTTAGATGAACGAATCTCGATCGCAACTGAAGATTTATTATTCTCTGCTCGTGATTTAGGACCTGAAGATGCATTAAGTAGAAAGAGTTATTTTAATTTGATCGCAAGAGAATATCTTTCGAAATCAGTTTAAATCGATTTCATGATTGGAAATCGAAACATCAAATCAATTGATTAAATGAAAAAAAGAAATGTCAAAAAAAAATTCGAAAAAAAATATTCACATCAAAGAAAAAAAATGTTTTTTTTTCTTTCTTTCTTATCATATAATCAATTTTACTTTTCATATATATATATATATATATCATCATTTCTTTTGAATCTAAGTAGATTTCTTTTTTTCTCTCTTACATTTTTCTTCTTCCTTTGTTTGTGCCTTTTTTTTTTCAAACACTTATCAATTTTGTATTTTGTATTTGTGATCTTCCTTTTTTTTGTTAGTGAAGCAACTTTTTCCTTTTTTTAAATTTGTTTTTTTTTGTTTTTATTAGTAGAAGTTCTTTTATTTTATTTTTTTTGATAAGTTTTTTTTGTCTAAAAACTTTTTCAAACACTTTTTCTTTCTTTCTTTTTCTTTCTTTCTTTCTTTGTTTAATTTTATTCAATTTTCTAAAAAAAGAAATTGAAGGAATTGGGTGCCTGATGGCACGACAGCATTCGGGTAGTTTTATGGGAAAATATGGGACCTGTTTGAAAGGAAAAGCTAAAAATCATCACACAAACACAATTTTTGATCTGCCCCCTTTTGAAGGGCAGATTGAAAAACGTGAGATTTGGTTTTAAACTTACCAAACAGTCAATCAAAAAGTTCATCAGAAGATCAAAGTGATCTTTGTTGACCGTTTGATCACTGGTTGACTGTTTGGTAACAATGGTTTGAAACGACAAGGATAGGAATAAAAGACAACAACAGAATGATATGAATAAGATACTGATTGATGACAGAATTTGATAATGATAAACTTGATAAAAGAGGACTATATGAAAAAAAAGGCAAATATGAAAAGGGTTTGTGAAGGATTTAAAAGGTTGGATGGTTCAGTGATAAAGTGGTGAAAGGTGAATTTGAATTGAATTTGAGGGATAAGGCAAAAAAAAGTTTTTTTTGGTCTGAGAAAAACAAACCTCATCAAGCCTGGTTCTTCTTCAAAAATTGACAAATTTTGATCAAAGAAACTGATTGGATTTGATTCAAATGAAAGTCTTCAAACACCCAAAGTTTTTTTTTTTGTCAGAACCCAAAAATGGTTGTGAGCCAAGAAAAAAAACAGTTTTTTTTTTTTTTTTGCTGGCGGATTTGGCCAAAACCTGTTTTTTGGGTTTCAGACAAATGGGACCTAACCAATTGTAGTAAATTGGTAGTAGCATTTACTCTTTGAAGAATGACAACATATGTTTATGCATTTAGTTGAAAATTATCCTGTTGGTGGTTTGTGATTTCGATTTTGCTATTTCACCATCTTGATGGTCAATCAACTTGTTGAGATGAATGAATCTAACAATGATGCATATGACTTTTGGGATTAGGTAGTAACCAATTCCAAGATCATTGAATGTTGAACCTTCAAAAAGATATACTCTGTTAGTAGCATCCAAGTGGGGATATATTGACTCATTTGATTGTAGGTTATAAGTCAATGTTACAAACTGGATAAGCCAGGTTGTAGAAGAAAGTTGTGCAGTGATGTGTATCACAACTTCCCTTGTATTGACACTGCTCACAAAAAACATGTTTTTGTTAACAAGCTTATAGACAAGAAGTTTTTTTTGGTCAATTAAAGCTTTTAGATATCATAAATCGATCAGGATTGGAATTTTGATCATCAAAAATGTAAAAAAATGGATGTGATTCTGAATAATAATGATCATGAGGCTTAACTTGAAAAAATGGATCTGACCTGAAAATTTGAAGTATTCTTCATGATCTCAGATACTTGATCTTCACACTGATTTTCCATCATTGTCAAAGCTGTTTGTCAGTGGGAATTCCTTTCAAGTGTTTGAGGTGAAATGCAATGAGTTTTGAGCAGGCACTTGCCTCCAGAAAAGTTGTGTACATGTGTTATACCTTACTGTTGCTGTGTTTTTATGTCTACCAGAGTTCATGTCAGCACTGAGCCCTGTGTACAGGCCCATGGACTAACAAAAAGACATGGAATTATATGTGATACATATGTAGATATATATAACTTGTCTAAAACCTTAACAATTACACCTCATGGCACAGTGTCAAGGTCAGTCATAGCAATAAGACTTGATCATGACTTAAGTATTAAAAATGAACCTAAATCAAGGCGCCAACCATAAGTTGACACTTGGGTATAGAAAATATAAACCCAACCACAAGTTCAGGCCTGGGTCTTAGATGTATAAACCCTTCCTCTTTCCACCTTGGAAGAGAATAAAACAACTCATATCATTCCACAACTATTCATCAAAACTTGCTTGATTCTTAACCAAGAAGACTGAATGAGGTGATATCTTTATATTCTGGTCATCACAGTTCTTCATCATCCAGGTTATCATCAAATCCTAAGTAGTGTTCTGAGCTTGTGGGATTGATAGCTAGCAGAAGATGCTTGGAATTTACAAAGTGGTGTGGGTTACATCTGTTCCCTCAACTTTCCTACTAGCTTATACTGATTGTTCATCTCTGGTCAGTCATCAAGGCTATCAATTTCTTTCCTATCAGCTTATTTTGATTCTTCATCTCAGTACTGAGCATCTTGAGCTTGCGATCAATGACTAAAGAACCAATGGCCATATTGTTTTTGGCTTCATTTGTTTGTGAGTGATGATTACCTACAGCTATACAAATCAGAGAGTAATGTACAGTTGAATTTGATAGAGATACATATGCCAGGGTGAAAGCTTGGAGATCTGAACTTATTGGGGCATCAAGCCTGGATTTTTCCAAGATCATAATCAGATAGGTGGAAACATAAACCTAGTGGGCCAAAAAATCCCCTTCACATCACCCACATTCTGATAAAAATTGACCAAAGGTACCTACTTATGCATTTCCCCCAAAAACCCCTAGCTTAACAAAAGTGCCTCAAACGGCGGTGTCCTTTGGAGCCCTGAAGAGAGCTCTGGGGGACATGCATGGTTGATGAGGATTTTGTTAAGCTAGCAATACTCCACCTTCTTTGACACCTACATCTTCAGGAGCATTCCTGGGTCCTGGGTAGTGACAAGACCCACACAGCCTTGGAGCAGGTAATTCACTCAATTGCGCTTTTTGTCGTTTTTGTCAACTCAAGATGATACATTTGGAAAGTGGTGAGCGCAAGCTATCCTAAACTTAACAAAGTCCATCTTGGTAAATAGAGCAAGCTTGCAAGGGAGGGACTTATGACTAATCATTGTCTTTTGGCATGAGAGCACCAGCCACTAAGTCCCATTATGTCATTTTTCTGGTTT
The DNA here is from genome assembly GCA_022264835.1 of Melampsora americana. NCBI lineage: Eukaryota > Fungi > Basidiomycota > Pucciniomycetes > Pucciniales > Melampsoraceae > Melampsora > Melampsora americana. Next base: position 178 of record JAIFHY010000289.1, on the reverse strand, counting down.
TCTTGCTCTTCTTACTAATAAACACAAGTTTGTGTTTCAATCAATGTTTCTCAGCATTCCACACTCCGTACGTCTGACATTGAATTTGCCGTTCAATTTTTTACGTCCTTTTTTCTTACGAACATTTAAAAAACTGATTGTTCGGAAAGATTCACTTTTCCCTGGACAAAGTCACTGG
>JAIFHY010000288.1:0-27964 GCA_022264835.1 Melampsora americana | reverse complement strand
TTTTTTTTGGTGACTTTAGTTTGAGTTTTAACAGAAATTGATGTTTGATTTCTTTTTTTCGATCTTTGGAAAACTTCTTTAGGTTGCTAATATGGTCCTCATGAACTTTGAAACCATTTTTGTCTTTTCAGTCCTTTGAATTCAACATCATTCAAGAGTTTAATCATCTTTTCTTTTAATCAAAGTGAAATGATTTGAATCAACTTTTTTCTCCATTGCATCTTACTATTTCTTTCGTTAATTGTTGGATATTTGAATTTCCAATCTTATCGTTTGTTTTTGTTTTCTAAATCTTTTGTCGTCTTTGAAGACATTTCTTTTACCCCTAAGCTTTGTTATGTGTTGTATCCAATTACTTAGCTTTGATTTTTTTCTTTCGACTCTATTGATTTCTTCAACTAATCAATATATTTGAGTCTTGATTCTTTTCCTTAACTTATAATTTGAAATCTTAATATAGGGGTTTGTTCCATCTACACCTCAAAGGCGACCACCCGTTGAATTTGGAGGCAAAATTTGAAAGATGTGTGGTCAATCGGTCAAGAACTTGACATCTGCGGCTTAAGTGAATGTCTTCTTTCAGAATGTTGAAATCTGAATCTCAACACAAGCCTTTTATCACTTTGTTAAATCAGAGAACAATCTGGGCTCTCAAGTTTATATCCCATGAGCTCACAACAAACTTTCTAGTACAACATCCCCATTTGTTGCACTCTTTGATCTCTGTGCCAATGAAGGTAATGTTTCTAGTCTCAGGATTTTTTAATTCAATCAAAGACAATTTCCACTTCTACAATCAAGCCAGGGAGCTATAACCACTGAACACTCCTGTCTGATTCTCTCAAGCCAGAAGGAGTGCTTTCTGCTCAATGGGAATACACAATGTGCTAATGATAAGACCCAAACACTCCCTTGTAGGAGGTATGCACTGTGGCTCTTTGGATGGGATATACTGGATTAAAATTAATATGAAGAGTAGGTCCTCACTTTGGTTCTTATTAACCAAGACCCTTGACTGATCTGAAGAACTAGAAAGATCATCTTTGAATCCAGGTATTTCTACCTTCCTTTTCTTAGGTATCTTGTTTCTCTTGAATTAATCTAATTTTTCACTGATTTTTGTTCTCCTGAATCCCTTGGAGATTTCTTTGATCTCAGACCGATTGAAGATCTCACCCCTCTTCCTCTACTTCCTTGCTGTTTTCATCATTTTCATCTGTCTCTTCTTCAAACATCAGCTTATTCCCTTCTTTCTCATTCTCTCCAGCATGTTCTGATGAGATGTCTTGAATACTTTCTTTGCTTCTGGATGCAGCTCTTTTCTTTTTTTTTTTTTTTGCTTGCTACGCACAGTGTTCTGCTTCTTTTGTTTCTAGAATCTTTCTTTTTACTCTATATAGTTCATATTTTTTCCTATGTGATATCATCTCTCTTGACATTCACTGCTTGACTTAATTAGTAAATATTCTGAATTCTAAACTGATTAATTGTCATGTTGATTGTCAATTCAAAAAGAAACTCTGTCTCTCAAATGAAGAAAGAAGAAGAGAGCTTGGGTGCTGATATGAGAGTTGTGAGCATGAGGAAGCAAATAGGGCTGGTGCACTCCATGACTCTGAGTAACTTGTTGCACACTTTGGCTCAGGTGACATATTTCTCCTCCCAGTGTCAGTGGTAATTTATGGTATACAAATATGTCTTCTTTCAATTTTCAGAGAAATTGACAGACCATCTCTCAGAATTCCAGAAACTTGGATTTTGGCAGGTTGGGCAAATATGCAGAATGTCAGAAGTCCAGATCCCACTAAAATTCAGGGCCAAAATGTGAGTGTTTACAGGATGTACCAGCATATTTCAGTGGGATGTGCAAATATCCAGAGATTTCAAGCCCTGAATCCCAACAAGACTCAGGATTTTGGCATTCTGAAAGATGTTCTGTCAATTTCTCTGAAAATTGACAGAAGACATACTTGTATACCATAATTGTGGATGGATGATCCTTGTGTTGAATAACTTCTAACCCGGCCTAACTTTGACGGGTATTTATGTACATACACCATTCATCCCATGTGTTGTTCTGTGTCAAGATGAGATCCAGACCCTGGTTTTGGCTCAATATCCAACAGATGCTCCCACAGATCTGGTTGCCGGAAAGGCTCCTAAAGGCATCTGGTGGTTGAATCCCCCAGCAGTTTGGCATTTGGATGTGGGGGGGGAAACTTGGAATCCTTTGGATATCCAACAGATTTCAAGTAAATTGTCTGGTGTGTATTCATGTCTATTTAGATAACAAAAAATGGAAAAACAGCTAAATGAAATACAACTGCAAAGAGTGGAAAAACAAACTGATCACTCTCTTCACCATCAGTGGTAGGATATTTTAAAGGACCAAAGATGTAGTGCCAATCTTTGACACATAACAAAGCTTCAACAAGTAAACAAAAAAGGTTAGTACACTGAGGCGCCAGTGTGTGTTGAGTCTTATTAAAATCACCCTTGGAGGACAAATAGTTGTTGGGATTGCCAAAAGACGCATTGCTAAGTTTGACAATCCAGGATAGATGTCAACACATTTTTTCTAAGATTCTAACACCTTCATATCCCAAGCTTCAACCTTTGCACCTTAGTATCTATTGACCTTATTGCTAATTGAATGATCTTGTTCAAAATCTTGAGCATCAAAAATTGCATCCTTGAAATATGAGAAGGTCTCAGAGCAGCTGGAGAAGGATTAGTGGGTTCACATCTTGCTGAAGAAGCTGGAGGCTGAGTCAGATTAGCAAGGTCACATTGCATCTGGACAATATTTGCAAAAGGTTGACCACATTGAGGGCTGGATCAAGTGGGTGTAACCAGACCGTGGCATTGGTTGTAGATAGTCTTGAGATTAACTTGACTGACATTGGGAGGATCTATAAGGTTGTGAATGGCCATCAAGTTTGATGGACTGTCATTGTCTTTGTCCAAATCAATAAGTTGTCCAAAAACCTTCAGTCCTTCTTTTGCAGTGAAGTTGACAACATGCGCTACACACCCATGAACTTGGGTGTGATAGTCAAATAAAATGCCATCCTTTTGCCCAATGGCTCAACCAATGGCTTTGCTGGTGATAACATTGTCAGAAGTCATTGTAATCAGTTTCTTTGTGAGATTGTACTTCTTCAGATAATTGACAATGATAACAGCAAAGGAATCAGCCTTGTGTGCACCTGGAAGAGAACAACTGTCAGTTAGGTGTGTCTGTTCTGATAGATAGAAAACAGATAGACTTATGCAAGAATCTATTGAAACTTGAGTCACCAATATGGTGGACTTATGATAGCCAGCCAACGGGCGTAAGTCTTGTGGCTCCAAACAACAAGCACAAGAAAGAAATCACACCTATGAAGGTGAAGGACAAGATAATACCATATATGCCATTTTGTACCTCAGTGAACTGATTATTTTATTTCATATAACGAGATTTCTAACCTCATGATAGCCAGAGAACGGGTGTAAGTCTTGTGGCTCTGAACACTAAACACAAGAAAGAGATCACACCTATAAAGGTGAAAGACAAGTCAATGTATCTAGACAAATTGTGATATAAGTGGAGAACAATTTGATAGGGTGACAATTTGGATTTTAGGAAGAAATGAGATGATAACCACTTACACACCACTTTATACCTCAGTGGACTGATGAGGTAAAAGTGGCAAATGTGAAGAAGTGTTCTATTTGAATGTGATACACTGGCGATATTGATTTAGGTCTGACAGTTGAATAACTCAGGTTTGAGCTTGTGTATTGATGTATTGAGTTTGAGTTTGAGTTTGTGTAATTGGATTGAGTTGTAAGTTGTTTGACAAGTTTGAAGTATTTATGTGTACTTCAGTTGTATTCTGACAACCTACCCTTGATTTCAGCCATGCCAAGGATGATGTCCATCAGTTCCCAAACATGAATGGGACATTGTTTGGCAAGGACCATGCATCTTGAGTGATTACAATCAATTTTGAAGGATCCAAGTAACACTTCTTGACATACTCTTTGTAATGATAATATAGATTGTGCATGTGTTTGGCAATTGCATGCCTTTTGAAAAGAATTCTATCAACTTGAGGATTGCAAAGGCTTAAAAGCCTTTGAAAGCAGGGTGGCTATGAGGTAACAAATATTGGTCTTGAGGCTGGTGATGTTCAGTTTGTTCCAAAGATTGAATTTGAAAAAGAGATGATGAAAAGAAAAAAGTTTGAGATTGTATAATATAGTAAGACAATAAGAGAAAACCAAAAAACAAAACCAAAAAACAAAACCAAAAAATTACTAACCAAATGACCCACCTTGACTTTCTTGAAAGCCCCTTCAAGGTTTCCTTGATCATACTGATGGCCACCACAGACCCCATACTTGAATTCAAATTGGGTTTTCATGAAAGTTGTAATACCGTTGTTATCACAAGATAGCTTCATACCACATCCATCTCCATGGCCATTACAAATTGATGCTGATTGATATCTTGATTTGGTAGCTTTTGAAAGTATTTTGATATGTAGCTTGTTGCACAAGTGGTTGTATGTGTTTGGATATTGGAGTGATTGGCTTGGGACCCTGCATCAGTAGTCACCCCAGTCCCAGAGATACTGCTTGGGGTTTTGGCTTGAGGCATCTTGTCTTGGATTTGAGTTTGCCGGTAAGAGAAGGGGAATACCTAGACATTGATTGTTGAACAATTGGCAGTGTCGGGGTTGTTAGATAATAGAAACAAAGAGGATTTGTATGAATATAAAAGTGGAAGCAAACAAAAAGTGCAAAAAGGGGGTAGGGGGCATTTTCAGCCATAGAGTCGGATATCCGCCTGATAGTTGGTTTGAGTGTCGGATGAGTTTTTTTAAAACAAACAATTGGACTCTGTCTGATGGGTCCAGATAGAAATTTTATACATTTGTCCAGTTGCCGCAAAGGGCTGAACAAGCCGGATACTGGCCAGAGCTCACCTTGGGTTCTGTGTCAAGTACAGTGAGTAAAGCCAAGAATGTGTAACAACCCTGCCTGCAAAACCAAAATCCACTTGTTGGCCAAATGATGCACAACTACATATTAATATTGGCCCATGATACTTAGACAGCTGAAATGTGCTCATTGAGCTTGATCCAAATATGTGGGGGACATGTTGAAAAATATATTTTCAAAAAAAACTGGCATCAGATTTTTGGACCTAGCACTTCCTAGCACTAAATCAGGTGGGTAGCAGAGTACATAAGGTCAGCTAGGGACTTAGGATGATGCCTAAATTCCTGAAGCTCAAGTTTGGCCCCAGGGATCTCAAAATTCAGTGCTCCCGAGGAGCCAGGAAGGTCAAAAACAATGGAAATGAAGTGCTAAAAAGAGACTTTTCCTCAAAAAAACCCTCAAAAATTTTGGACCCAAAGCCTTTTGCAGGCAGACTTGTTACACATTCTTGACTTTATCCACTTACGTATACCTTTTTTTTGCATTGCTTTAAGTGCCTCCTGAGCTTAAGGCTATCCGGCATAACTTATGTGCACCGCTCCAGTAAAAACCCCTGTGGGGAAAAGGAAACAAGAAAGGTACACGGAGATCTGTCCGTTCGGCAAAACAAACAAATTGGATAGATGGTTTCCGGAGGAGGCACGACAGAGGTTTTCAATGTCCACGGTCTCGGGTAATGAAGACAGTGATGAAATGTATATTGATCCACTTGACATATCTAAACCAGGCATAACATATTTGTGAGAATACATTAAACGTGTATTGGGCTTGGCCTGGCCTATCACCAGAGACCAATTCGAATCCAACCAGGTTGGTCCCATGCCTAAACTTAGCCGTAACTAATGAAGACATTAGATAGCTATGATCAAGTTGATAATATATGAGAGGATGAGGAAACAATGTCCTAGTTTCCTCATCCAAATTTCTATCTTCATACCTGAGACCCTACTTTCACATTAAGGAAATTTTATACGCTTAACAATTCTATTTACCAGCATTTATAATTGTTAAGGTTAACAATAATAAATTTAATAAATTTTCCTGACTCCAACTATTTATAAATTTAAAAGCCATCCCACCCACCCCTGCAGAGACTTGAGGGTCTGAGAGTGAAGGTACAAAGATAGGCAAGAATGAAAGCGCTATGGAACCCCAAGAAGGATTTGGAGCTTAAACTAAAACCTTTAATTCTTGAATCATTGTTTGAATCAAGGATTTAGGACCCTTCTAGAGTGTTCTTAGACCATGAGGTAACACTATTTTAGAAGTTTATAATATAATTCATCAATTAATTTGTATATTAATGATGATTTGAGTCCTGAAGCTAGATGATTCTCATCAGCTTTTTCAGCTGGTAGAAATTTGTATGCAAAAGACTCAAGTATTATAAAATTCTTCGAGATATCGGAAATACATCGATATCTTGGTATTTGTAGTATAGGTAAGCTCATTCAATTAGGGTGGTTCAAGAAGAGAACTGCGAGCACCTGTGTTGTAGCGTGCCGATCTGGCTTTATAAGTTGCGCAACTTATACAGCCAGATTGCACAGTTGCGAAACTTGTATTTATAAGTTTTAAGTTTTGGCCATTTCAGGCCCAACCGTCATGGTTCCTTTGTTTCATGGATTCAACGGCTGATTTCCCACGCCGTTTGGCCCTGATAGTTTTAAAAATTATAAAGCAAGTTTAGAGATTGCAAAACCGTGAACCACCTTTAGAGATGGTTCACAAACTTATTTTTAAGTTTGTAATTTAAGTTTTGCGAGCAGTTCTTAAAAGTTAAAAATGGGCTGTAAAAGTCCTTCTTGAACCACCCTATTGTTTAGATCTCATTCTAAAATTGAGATTATAAAAATCGAAGGTTTAAGGAAAACCCGAACATTGGTAGTCCGGGGCGTAATAGCCGGGACTACCTAGAGGATATGTAATGTAGTTTAATATTTACAGCTGTTTCAAGGAAGATTGACCACTTTTTTTGAAAAAAGTTGTCGCCGCAGCGGGCAAAACCAGAGCAAAATCTCGTTTTCAGGTTTTGATTTCTCTGTATTTGTTCCAATTAGCAGAGAAACAAAATCGAGTGAGAGACAATACCCGAGTTTTGCACCGCGACGGAATTTTCAAAAAAATCAATCTTTGTTGAAACAGCTGTATTTAAATTTGATTCTCAATCTCCTCGAACATGTACACCCTACTAAGATAAATAGTGGATTCGTATTCCGCAAGTTTCCTCAGCTTATGAATTTGACATCAGGCGCCAAAGATTGGTTATGATTGGCCCAATTTGTATGGAAGAGTCGGATTCAGCTCGTTCAACCTTGGTAACCGGTTTGTGGCAAAATCATCGGAGTCTGCCAATGCTGAAGAAAAAACCCGCACCTGTGGCCATCTTGAAATTTTATATGCGCAGGATGATGCTTTTCTGGAAAAGTCAAAAACATATTGTAAAAGGCAATGCGCGGTTTTTCTTGGGGACCTCTCAGACAGCTGCTTGGACCCAATCCCCACACAACTTATCTTTCAGGATTTTTTTGAGCGCTTGGCTTCCATCTCTCACACCAGTCAGCAGCTCCGCAGAGAACCTCTGAAACTCCGATCACGACGTGCACCGCATTGATAATGCGGTGTACTACATACAAACATTCCCAACACTATAAAGGCAAGAGCTCCAGACGATGTCGAGGTCGTTTACCCCATCACATCTCACATCTTATCCTTTTACATTATTCTGACATTTTCAACACCCTCTATCACTTTTCTATCGATCTAAATTCTCGCATCATGTTGGCCCTTTTCTTCCCCATTGTTCTCTTTGCCCTGAGCGCTTTCTCATTGACTTCAGCTCAAACTACCAACCAAGGAAGAACAATCCAGTGCACCACGTATGGCCGAGCCAACACTAACCAACCTAGTAAGTTGTTTTCTTTACATGATGATCAGTGATCAGCATCATGGCTGGTAGATGCTCACTAATTGTATTCCGTGGAATTTCAGTATGTAACGACCTTTATAGATGTTCTGGTCAATGCACTGGTCCTTTCATCAGTACGTAAAGCTCAATCCTCAAAACTCTTTAACAAAACAGCTCAACATGATTCCTCAAACCAGCCGCACAAAACTGTTTCTTGACTAGCAATAATACCGACTTTTTGGGAAACCCCAAACCGAACACTCCCGCCAACCCTGCAGTACCTAAGGTCGTTTGCAACGTTGGCTATGGGCGTAATACCGCCGCAGCCAGGGGTAAGCTGGATTTTTAAATTCCCACTAACAAGCACAAATCACATGATCATGATGGGACTAACATTGTTTTTTGATTTGGTTTCAAAGCATGTCTTACCACAACTGGTACTTACAGTTGCAACGGAGGTATTGTAGCAGGCACTTACGCTAGTAAGTTTCTATTCTATATGATAACAGATAAGAAAAGAGTAATGTTGACTTTGATTTGATCATTCTTTGTAGCTTGTAACAAGTGCGTTGCACCCTAAAGAACGAATGTAGTAACATTCAGTGTAATGAGTTCCACCTTGTGCTCACCATGGTTTCTCGTGTTTTATCTCGTTTCTTATCTCGTTTCTTATCTCGTTTCTTATCTCGTTTTTGGTCTATCCGGATTGTGCTTTGAAGACGTCATGTCATCATCCGCTCATTACTTGTTTTTAAAGATATCGTGCAACAAAGACATTACTCCCAATAGATATCTTAAAGAAATTTATGTAGCTTTGTCGTCAATCTAGGGCCGTCGAAGAGCGGTTGAGTCCATTTTGCTTATATTTCACCGGAGTCGCCCCTGACAGAAAGTCAAAGTTAGCCTTCAAGCTACAATGCTTCGAAAATCTGTTGGTTATGCAACTTGAGAGGAGAGGCGATGGAGGAAAACAAGTCAACATCTGACCACTAAGTTTAAGAAACCAGAGCAATCAAGATGACTTCATGTTTTAGAAGTCCAGATGGTGGTGTCCCGGAAAGATACAGCCCGGGCCGGGTATTTTTTTGTGGAAAAGGTGATTTCAAAAATCCTTTTTTTCGATCAAATTTATCAAAGCTCAACTTACGACAACACTATCATGATGAACAACCCTCAATCTGTTGACAATGAACCTTCAGGTCAACATTGGTCTGAACATCCATATCAATCAAATCAATGTCCAATGATCATAAGCTTTTCACAAAACCAATTAGAAAGATCACTTTTACTTCAAACCAAACCCATCTCTCAAGTCATTTCAGCTCATCATCCAGACCATAGAGCTCCTTTGGTAGATAACAATCCAAATACGATTGCACTTAGATCATTTATCAAATCAACATTATCAAATCAACAAGAGTATGATGGTATCTCCATTCCTCTCTCAAACTCTCGTTGGCGAGCTCGATGGGAAAGAATGTGTGTGGAAAGATCAGATATGCCTTCAATGTTACAAACTACAGACGAGGCAATGGACGAGACAGCCGAACTTTGGCGAAAGGATGGATCATTCTTGAGCGCAGAGTTGAATATCACCAATTCAGCAGATGTACCTCGATTGCTTTGTTTCGTAGCAGAATGGTTGGAATTGGATTCACCAGTTGAAGGCATTCGATTTGATTGTGAATTGGTATGAGACTTGTTGGTCAACCTCACAACCTCGTAATTTAAAACTGATACAATTCTAAGCTTTGGATTAGGCATTGAAACAAGAGGTCGCATTCGCAACTTACCTTGGTCTCAGTCATCTCATCTTACCTGCTCTTCGTCATCGGAATTTCATAACAGATTACGCTCGAGGTATCAATGCTACTCTTGGCATGAGCTCTAATATTCAGGTTTGTGTCTTGAAGTATGAAAAGAATCAGACATCCGAATCTCGTCCGACAACCTTTTTTTGTTTCTTGCTCTTTCCTCTTAGTTCTCTGTTGTCGTGCCTATCTCAAATCCTACAGCTTGGGAAGACTGGCATACGTTCTACACGCTTTGTGGCCATCATCCTCGTCTTAGTATCAGTTCAGTTAATCCTCAAATCACTTAGGTCTCTAGAAAAACACAACTCTTTCCAGGTCAATTTACTGATTCAATCTAAAAATCACTTGATGTTTTTTACTTTTGATCATATAAACGCATTTCTTTCAACCCAAAGCGTTAGAGATGTCAGGATTTTCAAACGCTCATTCTAATGTTGGACGCTGGGCAGCTGAGCCAATCAGTTTTGTTTGGATGCCCGCGACTACGTTTATCTCAAATGCAAAGTTTGTGACTTTTATGATTATACATGTTGATTTAATCATATCATCAATGGAATTGCTAATTGAATTGAATTTTTCCCTTTGCAACAAAAAAAACAGCCAATACCCTGTCTTGAGTAAATCTTGTCAACTCTTCTTAAAAGGTCTTCTCAAAGTTTAGTTTTTCAGTCTTTTCAATTCTCAAAAAACCCCATGAATTAAGATAACAGTCTGACTGATAGGTGATACATTTTATAAAACAGTACAGACCCACAATTATACTATCACAAACAACCGAAGGAAAACATCAAAAAGGAGGCCCATCAGCCTATGCACAATAGTTGAGTTTTTCCAGATTTTGTGTCTTCATGGGAACCGAGTTTTCTAATTATTATTTTCTCATGGGATTCAGTATTAAATTTTTAGAAAAAAAGATACCAGGTCCTAATCCGATCGAACGATATGCATCCAATTACCTAGATTACCTTCAATCACCGCTCCAAGTGAGGAGTTTTTTTAATTTATCAATCTCTTTATAGTACTGCGCTGACAGACCAATTTTTGCCTATAGCCTTTGGCTGATAACCTTGACTCAAGTATTTACGAAGGGTTTGAGAAAGATCCAGTAAAGTATGAGAGATATGAAGAGGCCGTTTTTCGAGCATTGAGTGATCGTCCCTCGAATCAAATCCAGTTGAGTTTTCTCAAAGATTCCAACGTCGAAGAGAGTTATACTAAAAAAACCAACTCGGTTTGGGCAGCAACATCGCGGTTTGTGGAGCAGGTAGAGGACCTTTGGTACAAGCAGCATTAGTTGCTGCTCGACGAGCAGTCAGAAAAGTCAAAATCATAGCGGTTGAAAAGAACCCAAATTCATATGTTACGTCAGTGATTCTAACGTTCTATTTCATCATTCGCCATCTCATTCAGTACAACAAATTGAAACCAGTTTGAACTTATTTTGGATTGGATAGACTTCAAAGTAGAAAAGCACATGAATGGGGAGATGAAGTTGAACTTTGGTATGGAGATATGAGAGAATTTAAACCGAGTGAAGCGATCGATATACTTGTATCTGAATTATTAGGATCATTTGGAGATAATGAAGTTTCACCTGAATGTCTAGATGGAGTGATTCGTTGGCTTGCTGGTTGGTATTTCGTTAGCCGACTCTTCTTCTTTTACACAGAGACCTATCCATAACAAGAAAAACACGATCAGCCTAAAGTTTTTGACCTTTGTTACTTGTTCTGGGTAGATGATGGGATCTCGATTCCAGCCAGTTATAGTGCATTTGTGGCTCCAATGAGTTCTAGTAAACTTCACTCTAAAGTTAAAGAAATCGGAAGACACGAAACTCCTTATGTAGTATTAGCACATGCAGCTAATTTATTAGCACCAGTTAAAGAAGCTTGGTCATTTGAACATCCAAGAGTAGATTTAGTTTTTGGTCGTGAAAGTGGTTAGTAGTCCATCTTTTTCAATGACCTTTTATATCCTTAGACTTATTAAAAAATTCTTTTTCTTTCTTTTAGGTATACCAATTACGAATTTTCATAATGCAAGATCAGCTCATTTAACCTTTCAAATTCATTCAGCAGCTGCATGTGATGGGTTTTCAGGATATTTTCGTGCAGTTTTATATGCTGATGTTGTGATTGAAACTATACCTGAAAGTGAAATGTCAAAATCAATGTTATCTTGGTTTCCAATCTTTTTTCCATTCAAAGTGAGTCAACTTCATAATTCTCAAGAGGGAAAACATTTAACGTCACATACCACAAAGATTAGGTAAATCATAACTGATGATCTCCTTTTTGTTATAGGAACCTGTTTATGTACCAGCAGGAAGTGAAATAGACATTCATCTCTGGAGATTAACTGATCAATCAACTCGAAAGGTATGGTACGAATGGTCAGCAGATGTATACCTCCGAGTCAAACCTGAAGCATCACAACCACAACCACCAAGCAAAGGTGGTTCAATCAGTTTAAATACATTAGAAACTGGAAATGGGATCTGGCCAGAAGATTTTGCAAATGCACCTTCACCTAGGATTGGAAGTTCTTTAATTAGTAATAATAGTAATGGAGGGATTGGAGGATTGGATGAGGATAGGATCAAAGTTGGAGTGGTTGGATTACAAAACGCGAATGGAAAAGAATCAGCTGTGAAATGGTAAAGGGGTTTGCTTTTCAATTCTTTTAGTCTCCTTTAAGGTTCCTTTTGACTTTTTTTTTCCTGAAATGGTCTTTTTGATTTAATTTGAGGAATGATAAGGAAAAGAATTGTTCAGGATTAGTGATCTTGATTGATTGATTGAAATTTATTTATTTATATACATATACACACAAGGACAAACTCAATGCACCACAAAGATGATAAAAATTTATACACATGGTCTTAGAGGTAGTACATAATGCTGTGGAGCTTTGAGTTTCTCCGTCTCTGTATATTTGGGTCTATATAGAAGAAGAAAAAACATGTTTGTAAGTATTGAGACCTTAGTATTGAAACAGGAATGAAAATGAGAATGTTAAAAGGGCTAAACTGATTACGTAGTGCTCAAAACTCCAAAGATATCCTTGTCATCTGTTTTGGAGAAATCTACACTTTGATTGAATATGTCTGTGTTTATATATATATATATATATTTTAAAGTGCGGATTGCTTAAACTGCATATTACACTATCTCAACAGTTAATTAAGTAGGACACTAGTCCACCAGAAAAGCGGTCATGTAGTGGGTTCAGGAGTTAGAACTGTCTTGTTTATCTACTTGCCTGACCTTGTGTGAAGTTTGAAGTTGGAACCTAGACTGGGATTTGACAGTCCACCCCGCGGTGAGATGAGTGTGGTGAAAAAAGGGACGAGTTACATGGAAGGTCCGAGCCCCGAGATACACTACATATCAGAGGAGCTACATACACAGTATAAGCATTCAGGCGATGACTGATCGAAGTATTCTTATACTGGATCTTGATTGTATTTTTTCTTCAATTTTCGAAAACAGAGACTTGTTGACCGATCTAATCCTATTGACCACCACCTGCCTTGTTGAACACATATATCACTTGGAATATCATAAACCTTTAAAAACAAAAAAAGAAATGAAGTAAGTTAAATCGATTATGATACTTTTGAATCATTTGAAGATAAACTGATGATTTTCCTTTTTTTATTTAGTATTTTCGCTAATGAAGCAACACAAGAACGTGCAGAAAATGCTAGACTGGCTTCTTTTGTTGGTGCACTAGCTCTTGGTGATCTAGTTAAGAGTACTCTAGGTCCTAAAGGTAAAAATCAAAGATGAATCATATTTTTGAAGGATTGAAAAGTTAAGAATTTAATGTTTGATTTTGATTTGAACGAATTGGAATTCAATAGGAATGAATAAGATCTTACATTCTACAACAACAGGTGAAATTACAGTCACTAATGATGGTGCGACGATTTTAAAAAGTATCCCACTTGATAATGCAGCAGCAAAGATTTTAGTTAATATTAGTAAAGTTCAAGATGATGAAGTTGGAGATGGTTAGCCCTTTCAAAATTCTCTCTTAAGATTTTTGACAATCAATCAATTAAAGAGTTTCTTCTTCTTCTTTTCTTGTGAAACAGGTACTACAAGTTGTTGTGTTCTTGCAGCTGAACTTTTAAGAGAAGCTGAAAAACTTGTAACAACAAATCGAGTTGGTCAAATTCGATTGAATTGGAAGAAAATCGCAATGTAAAAACTAATAATCACTTCTTATGAATTTCTTTGCAGATACATCCACAAACTGTAGTTGAAGGCTATAGAATAGCAAGTCAAGTAGCACTTAAAACTTTAGAAGCAAATGCAAAAGATCATTCGTAAGCTCTTATCCTTGAATCCAATTCGAAGAAAAGAAAAGAAAGGAACAAAGTTTTGTTATTAATTTTCAATTGATTTGAGGGTTTTTGTTATAGATCAGATCCAATAGAATTTCGAAAAGATTTAATTAATATTGCCAAAACTACATTATCTTCAAAAGTTCTTTCAGCTGATAAAGATTACTTTGCAAATTTAGCTGTAGATGCAGTCTTAAGACTTAAAGTAAGACCTTTGAAAAAATTAATTTCATTTGACGTTACATATACATATTGATTTTAAATTGATTCTTGATCGTTTTCTTGATTTCTCTTGTTTTTAAAGGGTTCTACTAATTTAGATCATATTCAAATTATCAAAAAACCTGGTGGCCAACTTACTGATTCTTATTTAGATGAAGGATTCATCTTAGAAAAGAAGATCGGAACTAATTGTCCCAAGGTGATGACTAATGCGAAAATTTTGATCGCTAATACATGTATGTATCAAAATCAAGTGTTTTGTTTTTATTTGATCATCTTCACTAACCCTTAAGGAATTACTTTCTTTTTTGGTCGGGTTTACTTAGCTATGGATACAGATAAAGTTAAGATTTTTGGTGCTAGGATTCGAGTAGATGGAACCTCAAAATTAGCTGAACTCGAAAGAGCTGAAAGAGTTTGTATCCAATTTAATTCAACTTTCGCTATACAATTCATCTGACTAAATACTTTTCATTTGACTTTGATATAGGAAAAGATGAAAGCTAAAGTAGCCAAGATCAAAGCCCATGGAATTAATTGTTTTGTAAACCGACAATTAGTTTATAATTACCCAGAATCTTTATTCGCAGAAGCAGGGATAATGTGTATAGAACATGCTGATTTTGAAGGCGTAGAACGATTAGCATTAGTAACGGGTGGAGAGATCACAAGTACGTTTGATCAACCTGATCAAGTGAAGCTTGGACAATGTGATCGAATTGAGGAAGTGATGATTGGTGAAGATGTAGTAAGTTAACTTGAATGAATTCTCATTAATCTTTGGTGATTGATTATGAACTAAAGAAGAATGAAATGTTTTGATAAGCTACTAAAATTTTCAGGTGTAGCAGCAGGAGAAGCATGTACGGTAGTGATTCGAGGAAGCAAACAGCTCAAATGATAGATGAAGCCGAAAGATCATTACATGATGCATTAGCAGTTCTTTCACAAACTGTTAAAGAAACTCGAATCACATTTGGAGGAGGATGTGCAGAAATGTTAATGGCTAATGCAGTAGATGATCAAGCTAAACTTACTAAGGGGAAAAAAGCGATTGCAGTCGAAAGTTTTGGACATGCATTAAGACAATTACCTACGATTTTAGCCGATAATGCTGGATATGATTCAGCTGAATTAGTGGCTCAATTAAGAGCTGCTCATTATGCTGGAGAATCTAATATGGGACTTGGTAAGTGTTCTTTTTTGTAAATTGCAAATGGATTAAAACCTTATCATTCATCAATGAATGTTTCTTCTTTTTTTTGTTTCAGATATGTTTAATGCCAAGATTTCATCAATGGAAGAATTAGGAGTATATGAATCGTACAAATTGAAGAAACAAGTAGTCTTATCTGCAAGTGAAGCTGCAGAGATGATACTTAGGGTTGATGATATTTTAAGATCTACTCCTAGAAAGAGAGAAGGACGTTGAACAACAAAGAAGGAATTTTGGTTTTTTATAGATTATTATATCCTTTTTTTAAAAACTTTCATACCGATTGTCAATTGAAATTGAAATTGAAAAGAAGAAGAAGAAAAAGAAAAGATGATGAACATGAATGAGAAAAGTCAATGATGAAATTTGTATGAATATCAATAAACAAAATTAATTCAAACTTGAGAGTTAAGTTTAATAGTCTTTAAGAATTAATTCTATTGGGTTATGATTTGTTTTTTGAATTGAGGTGCAACATATGTAAGATCAATTCAAAATGATGATTTACTTCAGAATTCAAGTAAGTTAAAAAGGGGTTCATAACAGATCTACCATTACATCAAAAGATTTATGATGCAAGACCGATTTATTTTTTGGTTAATATATCATACATAGGAGAGGAATAAGATTTGAATTTTGATCTTCAAACTCCTGATCTGATCTGACATGACGTTAGATACATGAATAGAGTTGATGATTGATGAAAAAAAAATAACCATAGAGGAATTTGTATAAAGAAAGATTTTCAAAAAGGTTGAATTGATTGTGGTAATACTCAAACTCGATAAAACATTTTTAAAGTGAATTGAGTTTACATTTTTGACTTTCGACTTGAAATTTTTGAGTGAAAGAGAAAAGTGAAAAGCTTTGTGAAACTGAACAAATTAATTAATTAATCATCATCATTGAAAGTTGAAACAATCCAACAATCAATCAATCAATCAAATAATCATCATTTGTTTTTTGTTTAAAGTGGAAATTTTAAATCTTCAAAGAGAATTTAGTTTTTCAAACAACCGAAGAATCGAAACCGAGTAAATACAAACACCACTGAACAAGTCTTCACTAGATTTGTAGAACAATCTTTAACATCTTTCTATCTTCATCTATTTTTTTACTTCAACACTTTCAAAAACTTTCATTTCTAAATCATTTTGTAAGAAAGAAGAAAAACATCCAAAGTTAATCAAGATCGGAAGAATACTTAAGAAGATATTGAAGGAAAAAATTAAAGTGTTTTTAAAATGTTAAAAAACAATTTATCTGAAAATCAACAAGAAGGAGAAAAACAAGGAGAAGAAAAGAAGGAAAAGAAAAGAAGGAAACGAACATAGTTATGGACCATATGCAAAAATAGATTCAAATCGATCACCTCCATTCAATCAAAAGATTGGTCACAACCTGAATTTGGAATGAAGTGAGTCCTCAGAAACTCATTTGAACCTTAATTGACCTTTAAAAAACCTTACTAATTTGATATCCTTTTTTCTTTGGTGGTGATGATGGTGATGGGTTCATGTAGATGGTATAAAGATGAAGATATTGAATTTTCAAATCTGCTTTAAATTTCGATCCTGATCAATTCGATCATCAATCAAAAGTAGAACATATCACGTTGAGTTCACTTTTTCTTCTTCTTCTTCCAAAAACCACTCTTCTTCCTCCTCAAGACAAGAAAAAAGAAGAAGAGTTCATTGATTTGATATTATTTGATTTTGACAAAATAGTGCTTTATCTGAATTCGCCACTTTATCTCAACATACAACCAATCCTACTCCTACCTCTAATTCTTCTCGTCTTAAATTACCTAAACGTTCTAGAGATATCATTCGTGAAGGATGGGTTTATCATGTTTCAAGATGGCCTCTCTTAGTAAGCATCAGCTTGATTTCTTTTTTTCTCTTTCTCTCCTTCCCTTTTTTTTCGTTTGTTTTGAAAAACTGAAGTTTTGATCTTCACTTTTTCTTTCTCTCTCTTTGGTATCGTCCGGGGCTTGGGTTTGATTAAAAAGGGAATCATTGGTTTTGCTTTTATTATTGAATTTTTAACTTATGCTTTGGTGAGACAAATTGTGAATTTTGAATGGTTAGTCGAATGTAAGTTTTTTTGATCATCTTTCATACTATCCTTTTTTTCTTTCTGAATCAAATTGAATTTTGATTATCATCAATGAAATTCGATTTTTCATTTTGTCTTTTCTAGGGAGAGGATATCAACGTACACTTCGACAAAAACTAAGTACAGCAAAGGATTATAACTCATGGAAATCTACTGCATTAGAATTAGATGAATACTTAGTAAAGCTCACCTCTCACTTTCTCTCTTACCAACCCATAAACGATCTTGTTTTATTTGATCTAATTCGGTTTGAATTTTTTCTTCTTCTTCTTAGGGATATGATAGATGGAAAAGAAGTTCATCAAATGCATATTATGATTCACCTTTAGTAAGAAGAGTGATTCAAAATTTAAAAGAATTGAGAGAAAAGATGATGTGATTGGAATTAAGGAAGTGCTGAAGTTTGTGTTCGAAATAATTTTGCTGGAATTGAAAGTTCTAGACTTTATTCTGAAACTCATTTTGGTGAGTTTTTTGGTTTTTGGTTTTTGAACTTTTTTTTTTTTTTCGAGACGGAGGATGAGAGGGACAAAGTGAATTTGAGGGGGTCTTATTGAAGTTGAATTTTCGTTTGCCGTTTGGTTGGGTTTTTTTTCTAAAAAAAGGTACCAAGACCCTTATTGAAGTTTATACGGAAGAAGGTAAGTAACCTTTAATTCTCTTTGTCAATTCGAAAAAAAAACCAATTAACTAATTTAACTTTATTCATTTCTTTAAATCAAAGTTGAAAGATGTTTAAGTTATTTAAGACAAACCACTCATTTATCTCAACTTGAAAAATATACATTTTTTAGAAGAGCTTCTAAAAACTTTGGTACTTCGGCTCTTTGTCTTAGTGGGGGTGCTAGTTTTGGTTATTGTACATTTGACTTCATTTCAAAGTTTCCGATTTTCTTAGATATGATTGATTTTGATCTTTTGATTTTGTTTTCCTTTTGGGGGAAATCGAAATAGATCATTTTGGAGTGATCAGAGCTTTATTAGATGTTAGATTGATTCCTAGAGTCGTACTGGAACTTCTGCTGGTGCCCTCAGTAAGTTTATTCCTTGCCTTCATTTCTTTTGAAATCGGTTCCTTTGATTTTAGGTTTGACAATTTGAATCTCTTTTGAAATGTTTTAGTTGCTGCATTTCTTTGTACACATACGGAAGAAGAACTTGATCGGTTTATGTACCTGAATTAGCAGATATGATTACTGCTTGTTCTGAACCTATCACAGTACGTTTCTGAGCTCTCAATTTAGCTTTTTAACCAAACAGAATCAAATCAACACTCTTGATGTTCTTTTTCATAGGCTTGGGTTCCAAGATTGTGGCGTACTGGAGCTCAGTATGATACGGTCACTTGGGCTAAGAAGGTAAGTTTCTTTTCACATGTGACTCTGTTTAAGTGTTGATTGACTTCAATCTTGTGAAATTCGAATAGTGAGTTTCTTCACAATGGGTTCAATGACTTTCTTAGAAGCGTATGAAAGGACTGGAAGGATTTTAAACATATCTGTCATTCCAGTTAAGTTTTTGTTTCAGTCGGATCGAAATTTTTCATATTCCAAGAAATCAAATGATAATTAACTCGATCTTCTTTTCTTATGATCCATTTAGTTTGATATTCATTCACCCACCAAACTATTAAATTATATCACAGCACCTAATTGTGTAATCTTTAGTGCAGTTTTAGCTTCAGCTGCTGTTCCTGGTGTTTTAAATCCAGTGGTCTTACTTGAGAAAATCAAAGATGGAAGTTTAAGACCTTGGCAGTTTCAGGGTAAACATAAAGATGGAAGTTTAAGAGTTGATGTCCCACTTGAAAGTTACATTTGGTAAATCACTTTTTTTTCTATTTCGTGATTCAAACTCAAGAAGTGTTTTAAAGGTTTTGAAGCTGATGATTGTTCTTTATCGATTTACACTGTGTGATACTGATATCGGTTTTGGGTTGATTTTTCTTTTTCTTCTTTAGTATTTCAATACTTCTTTTTCGATCGTTTCTCAAGTTAATCCTCATATTCATATTTTCTTTTTTCAACCGCGTGGGCACCGGTACACCTGTTGTCCATCGAAGTGGTAAAGGTTGGAGAGGTGGGTTTTTGTTAAGTGCCTTGGAACAACTTTTGAAAATCGAATTAACGAAAAACTTTCGAGTTGAGTTTTGATCATTAAACACTTTTCTGTGATCTGATTTGAAATTTTTATTTATGAAAACCTGATGTGTGTGTGTGTGTTTTTTTTCGACTGACGATAGGTCATTAGAGATTTAGAATTACTTCCAGAATCAGGTGGTCAAAGTTGGTCTGCAGTCTTTTTACAAAAATTTGAAGGTTCGATTACGATTTGGCCTAAAAGTACATTCAAAGATTGGTTAGGATTTTATCAGATCCAAGTCGAGAAGAATTAGGTAGAATGATTGATGTGGGTAAAAGAGTGACCTGGCCAAAGGTAAGTTAAGAGTTGATGTTTTCGAACAAGAATTGTTAGTTTGAGAAATTTTGATTACTGATGGGAGGTGATATGTTAGTTACATATGATTGAGAATCGATTAAGATTAGAAAGACAAATTGTACAGGGTCGTGAAGAAACCGAGATTTTAAAACAAGTCATAATTCAGAAAGACGATCGAGTCCATTACCCAATCATGAATTTCAGGAGCTGATTTACCATTAACGATTCCAAGTCCACCATCCCTTGAAATTGAAGAAGAAAATAGCAGAATCGATTACCGATCAAGAAGGAGAAGAAGGAGAGGTGACGTTTGAGAAAGTGAAGAAATTGTTATCTAATGAATCTGATTTAGAAAGAGAAGATCAGTTAAGGAAAGATCGAATGCTTTGGAGAAGATTAGAGGTGGGTAAATCTGAAGAGATTGGAAAAGGTAGATCTTCTGGTTCACTGAAGTTTTAAACGATCCTTCACATGATCATGATGAAATGAAGGATGGAAGGATGGGATGGGAAGTGGGAAGAAAGGGTTAGGATTACCTAGGAAAGTTAAATTGGCGGTTTTAAAGGCTGATACTTCGACTGATAGTGAAGATCAATGGTCATCAGAGTATTGAAGTTTAATAGACAGGGTTTTTTTGAACTGCACATAAGGAAGAAGAATGAGGATTGAAGACATTTAGGGTGAATATAGGTAAGCTATGATAAAACAAAGAGAAGTTAACTTTGTGTTTTTAATCTTAGATCTTTTCTTAAGTTTAAGTTTGTTGTTGTTCTTTTATTTATATAAATCGGATCGAATGTGGAAATGTTTTTTTGTTTGTTTTACTCTCGTTATTATTATTGACCTGATAGAGATAGAGATAGAGATATATTGTGTGTTTGTTGATAGGTGTTTAATTTAAGGTTTTCAGATGGTTTATTAATTTATTATGATGAGAAGATTTTACTTACTCTATACATATCTAGATAAATTGATTTTCAGAAGCACGGTTACATAGTTTTGTTTTTTTAAAGCACATTTATTCAATCATCAACACGTGTAACCCTTCTTTGACTAATTTTGTAAATTTATTAATTAAATCATATTTTTCAAACAAAAACTCTTCAAAAGAATACCTTAGTCGTGTTCAAAGCTAACTCGGTTGCTCAAAAAGGTACTTGGCTTTTTTGGCAGTGAGCTGTCAACAACTGTTCTTCATACACCAAGTGATGTCTAAGAAAAGTAACTGGGTAAACTGGGTTTTTCAGCAACCTGGTTTAGCTTTGAACATGGAAAAGTGATACACTAAAGTATGTTTATATATTTATTTCAATGGATGATTTTCTCATCAAAAGTAGACTTCAAAAGATAAAATGAGAAATTTCTTTAGCTTAAAGAAATGTGTTGAGTGGGTGGGTGTGTAAGATGTTCAAAAAGACAAAAAGGTACAAATCTACTTGAAACATAAACTTCTCCTTATACCTATTCTTGTCATCAATCCTGCCATTTCTCTGCAATAATTCTTACTTGCCATTATTGTTTGCAGAAGTTAAGGTGAAGAAAAAGATGAGTGATTGATAATGTATTTTCTGTGTATTTCTTCAAATATTGGTACCCTGGTACTTTTAAATCAATTGATGGAAATAGTATCCTTGCTTCATAAGAATGTTGAGCAGAAGCTCAAGGGCTTGATAGATTGCACCATTGAGCAAACCTTGAGTTGGAGACTTTGGAACATTTGACTGTAAAAATCAAGATAAGACAGAACTTACATGAGACCTTATCCAATAAGTTAATGCTGAAGGTCATGAGTTTGATCATGTGATTGGTATGGGAGAAAGTGATGAAGATGAAGCTTTGATTGGGTATTTAAATAAACCAAAACTTTTCTTTCAATTCTTGTGCAGAATTTGTTTTTTCAGAGAAGCAGTAGCCACATTTGTTGAGTTTTGTCTTCCTAATGTTTTCAAAGGCTGAAGATCTTTTTGAAACAGATTGCTCACCAGAGGATTGGTAGGATAGAAAATCATCATTGATTCTTCAAATCATCTATCTCCATAGGTTTTTCTTTGTGTTGGCAAATTAATGAAAATTTGCATCAAGTTTTTATCAAATACAAGGTCAGCAAGAATGTATAGTCAATGATGATCCAATAACCCTTACTTAAACTCCAAGAGTGGCAAAGCCCTTTACCACTTCACCATTCTCTTTTAGATCAGCTACACAGCTTTTAAGATGTTTCCAAGAACCTACAAAGGCACAACCAAGTTATGTCAACATTGAGACAGCTAAGTCAAAGCTAGTTAGACTTGTGTCCCAGCTACGCTACTCAGAGTCCAAAGAAATGAATCACCACACAGACTTTGGCCCTCTAACTTAGCTCAGCATTTCAGAAAACCAGCTACAGTAGCGTGTAGCATAGCTGGAGTACACTATTCCCTAAGGAAATTTCCCAATACAGGATACAGCTACTTTACATGCTACATGAATGGTAGCATAGAGTAGTGAAGCTGTCTCAGTGTTGGTTCTGTGAAAGGGAATGAAATAAAAGTGTCAAAAAACATGAGACAGTATCAATAGAAATCAAATGACTTTGTTTGATTTTTTTTTGATTTCTTTTCTTTCTGTAAACTTGATGATGTCAGGAAAATTTATTTTGAAAAAAAATCACCTGAAATCTTTATATATTAAAATTTAATTTAAACTTACCTTGAAGATCTTTAAGTATGTCATACCCATGTTGGAAAATGATATATGTATCTTTATTTTGGGTTTTTATTAAAGCTTTAGTAGAGTATTTGATAAGATCAGAATTTTTTCAATTGATTTGAATTTGAAAAGGAAAAAAATGTAAAATGTCAATTTTTATGGTAAAAGATGAATGATTATTTCAAAGGAGTAACAGAAGAGAAATTGGTAAGTTGTAATCTTAAAAATACAAAATAAGGAAAAAAAAGCAAATCTTCAATTGCACAAATAAGATCACAACTTGATATGATTTTGTTGAAGATGAGTTGATAAAAGGCGATCATTCCTAGTCATCATACCTATACATTTGCCGGAACTTTCCTGCAATCAGTACAGGCTAAAAAGGAAAGATTTCTCTTGTCAATCATTGATGGTCCCTATTGAATCTCGGGTTAAAGTTTTGACTCACTTATAAAATTGTTATTGACCGGTTGAGGGTCACACAAGTACATGATGCCTCCGGCGTTGACACATACTAAAAAGATCATCCAAAGGATAAAGTCAGTCATAGGATTTAGGATAGAAGGAAGATGATTGAATTTGAAGGGGGTGTGAACTTACCCACTACGGTCTTATCATTTTTTGAAGGATAGTATTGTGCACATCTTTGTTGACTGATCCCAGTATGTTTTGGACTAGTGACCTCCCAACATTTGTTATATTGAACGTATTGTGTCTCTAGGATTTTCAATCATCAAAGGTAGGGGTGAAATAGTCAGCTTATATTTGACAAGTGATTCTCAGATCGTTAGTTTCTTCTTTAAAGAATTTACTTACTTGCACGAATACAACTATTATATTTACAATAGTAATTGGGTCGATCATTTGGTCCGGTTGCACAAACTTAAAAAAATCAAACCAAAAAAAACACACAGATATAAATAAATAAATATATATATTTTCAATTGAAGTGTGTGAAAGAGTTGATGTTTGAAGATTTTTTTAGATGAACGAAAAAAAGAGACAAATCTACAGACCAGTTTGACCTCCATTTGTGAAAACTAAGGCTCTTTTACATTGTCTTGTGTCTCCCCAAGTAAATTCTTTTTGATCTCCAAGAGAGAAGACCATGGGTATAGTGAGAGATAAGGTGATGAATTGAATAGTAAGCTTGAGTATAGATCGGTGAAACATGGTGATGAGTGAAGCAAGAGGAAGAAAAGTGATGGTGGTGGTCAAAAGGTAAATGGTAAATGAGATCAAAATTGTTAATGAAACACACTTGTAAAGTTAGGAGAATGATGAGGAAAAGATCTTAAAGAACAAGATTGGAGAGCAGTGAGCTGAGTTTTCTAGGTAAAGTAGTTACAGTTATAATGCCGGTCTCTAATCAACAATACTCGGCGACCAGTAAGGTATGTACTACTACACGATACCAAGGAGTTCAGAGATTGAGTATCAAATTCATCTTCTTTGGCTACAAGAACCAATGTAAATTCTTAAAGTTGGAAAAAGGATATGCAAAATAAGGTATTGGAAAGTGTGAAACCAAAAGAGTGCTAACTTCGGTCAACACACCTGAGCTCGATACCTTTCCGATCCCGGAGACCAAAATGAGTGAATGGATCATGAAACCAATACCGTAGTCACACGGATTAAAGATGTAACGATGGTTTTTGAAACGTGAAGGATTTATTTTTAGATAGACGGAAAATGAAAAAAAGGTAAGATGAACGAAAAGGTTCATTTCAAGTGATTAACGAATCACTCGGGATTTCCAAATCACCAATTTAACATATGATTTAAAAAGTAAAAATTCTCAGAAATGGGTTTGAAAAAATGAAGAAATTAAAGGTATTGTTCAAGTATGAAAAGATATAAGTTTCAAGAAATTCACCCAAATTCATCTTCAAAATTCTTTCTTGCAATCCCCCCCCAAAAAAATAATATAGTTTTTTTCTTTTTTTTAAAAAAAAGGAAATTGAAAGATTTGTAATTATATGATGATATTTTTTTTCTCTGGTTGATTGTCAAGATCTTTAAGAAAAAATTTTTTTTTGGGATCATTAATGGAAGAAAAGTTTATAGACAATTAAGATTATCTTTGATTTTGATTAAGAAGGATTAAGGATAAAAAAGTTAAATTTTTTTCCCAAAGTTACCTTCAAAGGTTTTTTCATTTATAAAAGATTGATAAATTAGAATCATCACAGATTTAAATTAATTTACCATTTTTTTTTTCTTTCATTCTTTTTAAAATTTGAAAAGGATTGGATGACATTTAATGATTTTTTTTCAAAAAAATGTAGTTTTTTTGTTTGTTTGATGGATTGAACTTTTATATGATTTTTTCACAACTAGATCATCTGATTCTGATTAGGATCTTTAGCATCAAATTTATAATCACACTTTATCATGTTTATCTTTGTTTCATCAAAGATTTATACCTGACTATCTTATCAACTTACAGCGAGTGTAAGGATGTTTTTGAAAATTTTCAAAAAAAAGAAGAATTACGATTTTAAATCTCATTTTGAGCATCCTAATAAAATATATCAATCAGGCTTATTGAAGAATAGGATAAGTTTTTGATACTTTTTTTGTAAGAAAGTTGTTTTTTGATTTTTTAAAAGATAAACACCAAAGGATAAGTTAGATGGATGATTCATTTTACGCTTGTCTTTGATTTTATATTTTTCTAAATACTAGATTTCTTTTGTGTTCATCCATCGAGTTTAGCTAGTCACTTGACTTTCTCTATTTTTTTTGATGATCTACTTCAGTTCAATGAAGATCTCATGATCCAGTTCAGCATCATCTTGATTCAAACCTCACGCATTCATCTAAGTACATCCATCCATCTGTGGGTACATACAAAACATCTGAAAATTGATTTACACATCCAAAGAGGAGTTTAAAAAAAGGTTTATGTAGTTTACACAAGTCTGATTGATAAACTGCTCATCTGATCTCAAAACTTTGGTCTTGTGTTTTTTTACAACATAGTTTTCGAGTCAGCATGATCTTTCCCCAGAACCATCTACTCTCAAAAAATCAGATCAACTCAAAAGAGGGGTACATGGTACTATACATATCAAGGAGAGAGAGAAGTATGTACATCAATTGATCTGTATTTTTTTGGTGATTAGATTTCGCTCCTGTTTTTAAATTGAACCGGAACTTGAACCGGATGTCATGTTCCATAGACGTACTTACCAGCACACCGATGACTAATCGAGAAGCGAAGTACATATGTAGTGATGTATGTATGTGACTGAAGATCAAGAAGACCGATTTGAATCCTTACTCGGTATGTGGACTACTTCATCAACCCATTGAGGATAAAGTATGCTGAGCTCTTGATCAGAATGAGTTTTTAGTCAGCTGTCTTGTTCTTTCACTTAAACCTTCTTCACTCGGATGGGGTTTTTATCAGAAGAAGATGATGATGATGATGAATGAATGATGAAAGGTGGAATGAAGTGGTTAAGATTGTTTTTTTTTGTTTTTTTTTCAATTCGATTTCTGTATTGAAGTGAATCGAAACTGAATACAGGTCATGTGGAGATGTGTAATGGTGATTTTTTGATTTCTCCGCATTTTGGATTGAATTCTTTTTGATGAATGATGTAAATTGGGTTTTGGTTTTATTTTTTGTCAACTTCTTGATTGGTCACCTGTTTTCTGTTGATGATGATTGATGATGATTGTAAATTAAATTAAATTAAAATTAAATTTTCAAAAAAGACAAAAACACAATTCAAAGTCTTCTTTACCTTTTTTCTCTCTTCACCATCTCCATCTCTCATTCCATCTCTCATCTCATCTCATTCCTTTTTCATCAAATCAAATCAAATCAAATCAAATGCATTCATCAGCACTTTCTGAACTCAGATCAAAACAATCCTCTCCTCCCTTACTTCATCTTGATACTCTAGGACTCACTTCTTGGGATACTTCAATCTTAGATTCAGATGATCTAGCCGCTCTTTGGAATGGTATCACTCTCATCTTCTTCTTCAATTCGACTCAATTCAATTAACTCATTCCTTCATTCATTCTTTCCTTCTTTAGCTTTTACAAAGTGTAAAAAAGTACTTTCAGATGGTTATCGACTTGAAAATATCACTTGGAGACTTTGGCAAAGAGAACAGATCTTGGTTTCAGGTGTTAAACTTCATCCACCATCAAATCATTCATCCTCACCTCATCGCATCTTCACTTCAATCAGCGAATCAATCAGCCGAGCATCACAAGTTCGTCGCTCAGCAGCAACGCAAAATCGGCAAGCCAAGATCAGCAAACCGAACGGGCGGCGAGCCGGGCAGGCAGGGCCAAGCGCACCGCCAAGCGAACCGGGCTAAGGAAAGCTGGGCAAACACCTGCATCTAAGCCAATCTCAATCACTTATCTCCATCATCAACTCCAATCACTCCTCGTCCTTCCTCACATCCAAATCAATCCACATCACCTTCTCATCAATCCACATCACATCCAAATCAATCATCAGAACAATCTCCTCAATCTCCTCGTGATGTCTCTCATATCTTACCACCTCCTAGGCCGAACTCTATCACTCCACCTCATTGGGTGCTATCATCGATACTTTATTACCTATGGATTTAGTAGCCGAACAAGCACATGCCAAGGAACTCCTGGCATCTAGCACCAGGCTCAACTCTACCGCCACACTACCAAACAAATGCCACTGTACTCACTCCTCATCTCATCCTCCTTGACAACGAACACCCTCCCGATCCAGGCACTCATCAACAAGAACAACAACGACTTACGTATTTGAACCCTTCATCTTACCCATCAAATCATTCTTCATCAGCCTCTTCTTCTTCCGACACTCCTATTCGTCTCAAGGCTCCTCCTCGAATAGTGAACATCGCACCGACTCCACCTTCAGCTTCGCCTGCTGTCACTGCTCCCACCAGTCCTATCATGGGTCCTGCCTCTTTTCATCACCACTCAATTACCGTTTTCTCATATCCAAAGCCTTTTGACGGTCTCACCTTCACTCACTTTACCTTGTCATCTGACATGTTCACCTGCTGACGAAGTAGACAAGCAAAACCTTCAACCAGTCGATCCGACTACTCTTTGCACTCGACAGAGCTCAACGAACACACTGACTGGTCTTCAGCCTCGTCGACCGTTATGCGTAAAACAGTATAGCTCAAGTTCAACAACTACAAGTAGTATGGGATTCAAATCGATCGGTACAT
>JAIFHY010000287.1:0-28396 GCA_022264835.1 Melampsora americana | reverse complement strand
CTCCTTTATCCAGCTTGAGTTCTTTATCTAATTTAGATTCTTAATCAATCAAAACTAATCACCAAAAAGAAACTTTTTCATACTCCCAAAAGCCACTTCAACTAATCATCACTCAATTCCAACTCAACTAAAACTTCTACTAAACCTAATCACGAAAAGAAAAATCAAATCACAAAAAGATGATTTATATCTCTTTTATTAATTTCTTCTTTATCTTTATCTTAATCTTGTGTCCATTGATCTTAACAGATCATATTCCAGGTCATGTAGTCATGTTTTTTGAAATGCATGGTGATAAAGTTCATGTAGTACCTCAAAAGATAAGATCGTAAGTTTTCCTTAAATTAATCACTTATTTAATTCTTTCTAATCTTTATTTTTCTCTACTTTTTGATTATCACATAGTGAAGATCATAAAAACAAAAAAGAATTTCACTCAAAACGTAAGTTCAAAATCAAAATTCCAATACCCAAGACATTTTAAAACCCAAAGGTTAAGATTTGTTTTACAAAAAAAACTAATTTCATTCTGTGTGTGTGTGTGTATTTTTCTTCTTCTTTTGAAATGAGAATCTAGGATCAGAAAAAAAAGAAAGTTCAGAACAAGATCCATATACGATCACTCAATCAAATTCAGATAATTTAAATACATTATTAAAAAACACTTTAGAATCAATTCCTACAGCTGATCATTCAATTGATGATGATGATGATGATGATGATGGAAAAGTTGAAAATCATATACCAGGTTATAAAAATAATCCAATCGTTAAATCGTAAGTTAAACTTCTTACCAATCTCTCTTCTCTTCTCTTCTTCTTCTTCTTCTTCTTCATTTCTTTTTTCTAATCGTTTTGATTTCTTCTTCTTCATTACAACTTTTTTTTTCATAGACTTGATCAATCTATCATGGATGAATGGACAAAATTAATTGGTGATTGTGATCATAATTCTTCAGTTGATCCAACCGCAACTTCTGCTTGTCATAAACGTCAAAAGAAATGATCTTTTTCTCCTTTTCTTTTTGAAGTTGATCAATTCTTTTCTTTTCCTTTTTTTAATTTTTTAAAGATTTCTCATATCTTCTATCACTCCTTTTCTTAATTAATTCTCTTTATTACATCATTCTTCTTTTCGTTTTTTCTTAATCAAAACTCCTTTATTCTATAGAAACAAAAATTGTGATGATTATCCTTTTCTTAAAAGAATCTAATAACTATGATTTGTTCTTACACTTCCTTCGATTTGAGTGTTGTCACATCTATTCACACATCCTAAGATCCTTCCAGTACAGTTTATCAAGCTTGATAGGAGTTTATAATCGACTTGATGATGAGCTTTGGAGATCCACTCTCTAAGTTATTTTACATGGTCTCTGCTCAAGCCTCGATGTAATGGATACGATGCGTTGAGATTGCAATCAATATTGTCAGTGGTAGACTGGATGGAGTACGATGAGTATAAATTTGGCCTTGTGAAATGTACTTTACCTTGTAAAATTATAGCATTGGCTAGGCTTTTGCTCATGTTGAAAATCGGCAACATGCCCCATTCCTGGATCGCTTGTTAAAACACACCTATTCCATCCTCCTTTGCGAATTTAGCATATCACTATCAATGATGTGATGACTGAATTGAAAAGATCTCCAGGCACATGATTCAAAGATCTAACAGTGGATCATATGGGTATATGAGAAATTACTTCGGCTCAGGTGACGGCACTCATCTCATTCTCATCATCAAGAGAGAGAGCTCAATCATCACTTCTCAAATCACCATGATTTCTATAATAGAAGCAAATGGGAAATAAGAGTAAATAAACCCAGACTTTGAAGGCAAACAAAAGATAAAATAACCAATTTGAGATTTTTGAAGGTAGTGCGCACAATGTTAAAAAGAGAACTAAGACTTGAAAGCACAAATCAAACAAAAGAAAAAAAGGGCATTTCAATTAAAAAAAGAAAATCACAAAGACAGACAGCTTCATTGTACTTTCTTTTCTCTGTCTTTTTTCAATCATCACCAATGAGATCAGTGAAGTTTCCAATCGATTAGACAAAGTAGCGGATCGAAAAAGATTTGATCAAAAAAACATCCTTTCATTCCGTCTACTCTTCCGGAGGTACCTATATCGTACGTGGCAATAGAAGTCAACCAAAACGTTTGGACAAAATAGAGTGAATGGAAAATGGTGTACCTCATCTTCGTAAACCTCTTCTCCTTCATCTTCATCGATGTGGGCTTCTTGGTATTGCTGATATTCAGCCACCAAATCTTGCATGTTCGACTCAGCTTCAGTGAATTCCATCTCGTCCATTCTATTGAGACCAAAAAACGTAAGTATCTGGCAAAAGAGATCACAAAACAAAATAAAGACGAACCCTTCACCAGTGTACCAATGAAGGAAAGCCTTTCGCCTGAACATGGCTGTGAACTGATCGGCGATACGCTTGAAGAGATCTTGGATAGCAGTCGAGTTACCGATAAAGGTGACAGACATCTTCAAACCTCGAGGAGCAATGTCACAGTGTGCAGTTTGAACGTTGTTGGGAACTGAAAAAGGATGACACAATTGAGGAAAAAGAATCTCAGTGAGATTTCAAGCGATAGGGAAGATTGACAAAAGAGAAGCTAGAATGACATACTCCATTCAACAAAGTAGTTTGAGTTCTTGCTTTGAACTGAAAGCATGTTTTCTTCTACTTCTTTCATCGAAACCTTACCACGGAAGTAAGCAGCCACCGTGAGGTATCGACCATGTCGAGGATCAGAGGCAGCCATCATGTTCTTGGCATCAAACATTTGTGAAGTCAATTCCGGAACGGTGACAGCTCGGTATTGTTGACTTCCACGAGCAGTGAGTGGAGCGAATCCGACCATGAAGAAATGTAAACGCGGGAAGGGAACCATGTTGACAGCCAATTTACGCAGATCGGAGTTCAGTTGACCAGGGAATCGAAGACAGGTGGTGATACCACTCATGACAATCGAAACCAAATGGTTAAGATCACCATAAGTAGGAGTTTGAAGTTTGAGGGTACGAAAGCAAATATCGTATAAAGCCTCGTTATCGATACAAAACGTTTCATCAGAGTTCTCAACCAATTGATGAACTGAGAGAGTAGCGTTATAAGGTTCCACAACCGTGTCAGACACTTTTGGAGATGGTACCACCGAGAAGGTAGCCATCATTCGATCAGGAAACTCTTCTCGAATCTTTGAAATCAAAAGTGTACCCATTCCAGCACCTGTACCACCACCAAGAGAGTGAGTGATTTGGAAACCTTGAAGGCAATCACAACCTTCGGCTTCTTTTCGGACAACATCCAAGACCGAGTCGACTAATTCGGCTCCTTCCGTGTAATGACCTTTGGCCCAGTTGTTACCAGCACCGGATTGACCAAAGACAAAGTTGTCGGGTCGGAACAAAGAACCAAAGGGACCCGATCGAACGGAATCCATCGTTCCCGGTTCAAGATCGATCAAAACGGCACGTGGCACATACTTGTTACCAGCGACCTCATTCTAAGATACAAGAAAAGTGCACAAATGGAAAAATAAGTCGATCGATCAAGAAAAGACAGAAGTATCTTGATCGATGGTCAGAAGACAGAAAAAAACGTGACTAACGTAATAAACACTGATTCGCTCAAGTTGTAAATCACTGGTGCCCTTGTACCTAAGAATCGTCATCAAGAAGAATGACTTATCAGTGATCTCTTCCTTACAAGAGACATTGTAGCAATGATCGAAAGTTGAAGTTTTCAAAGCTAAAACTTACTGCCATCAGTAGCAATTCCGTGTTCATCAGAGACCACTTCCCAGAACTTAGCACCTAGTAGATCGGTAAACCGAGTCCAAAGTGTTTGGATTAGTTATATATCGAATGAAAGTTGGATGTTTTTGAATGATCGATTGGTGATCGGAAAAGAAAGAAGTGAATTCAAGACACTTACCGATTTGATTACCACACTAAGCTCAAAGTGAATTGAAGATCGAGATTAGTTAAGTTTACGAGTGAAGAAGTGAAGAGAGAGAAATAAAGTACCTGACCGGTTTGAAGATGACTAGAGAAGTGTCAAAATCAAATCAATCAAAAAAAGGGTCAAGAAGAAAAACAAAGGATAACGAATGGTGATCACATACACAATCTCCCTCATGTTTGATTTAGTTTTCTCTAAGGTGTTTAAGATGAGATAAGAAAGGAAAGAAATCTAAATAAGTTGATAATCTAGTAAAACGCGTGATTGAAGGAATTAAAGGATGATGAAGCTGATGAATGAAGAATGGGTCTGAGTCTGATGTGGAATGAACTTAAAACACTCAATCCTCAATCCATAAAATGGTCAACAGACTCTAAATCCAATCAACTTAACCCTTAATCAAATCATCCTTATGTCAAGTTCACTTAATTTAACACTTAAAACACTCTTAAATTCAATCTTTTAATCATGATAGCCTGGTTTAAACTCAAGCTCTTTTAACATAAACACACCATTAAGATACTTAAGTGAATTCAGACAAACCCTTTAAATTTTAACCTGTACACTTAAAATAAGTACCACAAATTGAAAAACCCCATTGAACTCTCAAATTCGATCAGTTGGCCCGTGCACTCAATCCATCCAAATGAAAAAAACCCTAATGCAGGTCGATTACCCATTCGCAATCTGATTGGATCGGTTCACAATTATGTATATCACTCTCACACACTCCATTTGTATTCATCACATTCTGATACGCTACAGTTCTGGTGTAAATTTAATTCAATCTATATAAAACAACAACAAAGATGTAACACCAAGTATTCCAGAGAAATCGAAGTTATTTAACTTTTGATCCATCTTCATCCAAGTGTGACACTCTAACAATTCCAATGCTTAATTCTATGAGCTTGTCAAGTCTAGATCCACCTACTTCATTCTTCTTCTTCTTCTTCTTCTGCGTCTACATCCAAATCTTCTGGCATCAACATCTAGATTCCACGTTTCCAAAATTGAAACAAAACATGCAACCCCATGAATTTATGCTCATGGAAAACCAAAAAGGAACATCCGGCGTACCTCATTCAAACACATAATTAAAGGTGAAAGAGTCTGATGAAGAACACAAAAGAAAGATCAGGATCACTCTCATCATTTTTGCGGTTGAAAATCAAATCAAGAAAAAACTCAACTTTAACTGATTTTTGAATTTCTTCCACAAACCGATCTGAAAGTACTAATTCATCTGAAAAACTACCAACATATCAAAAACAAATGTTTAAATAAATCATCAAACAATATATATATATATATATATGTATATGTATATCTTAAGAGGAATTGATCTGACTTACTATCTTACAGCTGCAACAGTTTTCAGCTTAAGTAAATCAATATCCCTACATATAGTAAAAATTCAAAAAACTTCAGTAACCTTATTTTCGGAAAAGGTTTGATTTGTTTTGGTTGGACACTTACGGATGAGATTGAGTTACATTATCCATTTTAGGACAGTTTTTAAGTTCATCATCATGACCAAAAATACTTGATCTTTTAGACTGATTCAAAACAAACAAAGGATCAATTAGGTTTGTAAGATTTCACAAAAATGAGACGAGTGAAGGAAGGGAGATGATGAAGGGTTTGAAACTTACTTTTCCTTCGACAGTTTCATGAGATCCAAACATTTTAATGAAATCTGGATCATTAATGACTCTTCTCAATGGGTTTGAATTACTTAAAATCGCATTTCTGATAGTGGTTAATCTAAAGATCCAGAATCAAAAGAAAACAGCATACATCAATATATCATCAGCTAGATTAAAGAAAATAGAATTTCAACTTGCTGAGATTTATCTGGATTCCAAATTCCTCCTGCGATTAGTGATCCATCACCAGGCTAGAATTGTTCCAAAAAAATAAAACCAAGTGATTAGAAAAAGTAGTCTGACTAGATTTGGTTTCAAAGAGAACTGACCTTAATATGTATGTAATAACTAGCCCAAGGTCCTTTTTTACCAGTTCTTGAAAACCCAACTGACAAATTAGTCTTGTAAGGAGTTTTATCATTTGAAAACCGTACATCACGACTGATCCACATCAAATCAGCTACACAGATCAGATTTTGAATTTTGGGAAAGAGAGAGAGAGAGAGAGTAAGAGGGAAAAGGCTTTACTCACTAAATCCTATGAACTAGATCTTTGGAAGGTAAAACGGGTAATGTCCAATCACATTCAATTAGTTTGGGTGCTAAAAAGGTGACAAATTCGTTCCAATTCTTTAGTGCTAATCGATAAATTTGATCTAAAAAAATTTGGTTGAACATTGACTACAGTTGAATTATAGACTTCATTTTTTTCTTGTAAGGAGGAATGGGTTAGACTTACCATTTATTGATAACCATTCTCGATCATTGTTTTCTGGTATAGATAAATCACTTAAAAAATTCATCGTACTGTGACCATTTTGAAACATAATTCATCATCAGTCTAAAGGATTTACTAGTTTGTTTTTTTAGAATTTTGAAGGCTCACGATTTTCCAATCATACCAGGTGGAATGTTTTTAGATGATTGATCTGGTTTAATTAATTTAATCGAACTAATCACACCTGAATCTTTGTTATCGCGTTTTTGTTTTTTATTCGATTTAGTTTTCGCGGTTTTCTTTGATTTCGATTTGGATCTTTTGTTAGATTTACTTTCTTCCTCAAATTCACTCTCTTCTTCTTCTTCTTCTTCTTCTTCAGTTTCTTTATCTAAATCATCACTATCAACTTCATTGAAATCATCATCTTGATCATTTTCTGATCCCGATCCTGATTCTGATTCGGATGGTGGTGGTGAAACGTCTTTAATTTTTCGTCCGGTAGATCTTTTTGTTTCTTTTTGTTTAGGTTTGGTCTCGTCTTTTGCTGGAGCAGCCTTTTTGAGTGGCATCTTATGGTTTCTTTTCAAATTTGATGCTTGTAGTTTCTTTGCTTGGGTTGAAATATTGCGTGGTGGTAATCAATTAAAAACGCGTGTTTGTTCAACTTTCAGAATCCGAGACTATGGATGAAAAACGGAGCTGGTGGCGGGTCGGGTCATGTATTTCACTGTTCTCAGAACAAACATTTAACTGGGCTGATCTTTGATAGTTTGGATTCAAGTCTCTGCATATTAGATCTCTCATGTTTGACATCAATCTTTTGCAAAACATACCTCAAAAGACCCTCCATGATCTCTGCAAAAAATCATGTGTTTCAGATTGGACATTGAATTTTGTATTTGTAAAGATAGCACTTCATGGTATTTTTGTTTCTTGACTTGGAATCTCTCTGTTAGATCTGCTTGAAGTACCTAAAAATTCTGGAGACCATGTACATTTTTTCTGTCTTGAAATTTGGAACTTGAGGGGGTGAATGTATCACTCATCAGTGAGCATCATGATCATCGAAGTTGACCCAAAATGAAGATCAAGTATACTTTGTCTTCAAATTGAAAGTCTCTTTTTATTTATACCATCCCAATAAAGCCTTGATCGATTAAATGACTTTCATCCTTGTGTGATCATGACCTGAAAAACTTACAATCAAGATTCCAACTGTTTCGAAGGCAATTTGTAGACGTGAAACAAAAGATCGACGTCTAGAACACTAGCGTCAGTTGTTGACGTGAAACAAAAGTAGATAAAGATTGCATAAGAGAGAAAATAAGTTCTAACCTAGAACACTAGCGTCAGTTGTTGACGTGAAACAAAAGTAGATAAAGATAAAGAAAAGGAACAACAAGTTTCAATGAAACTTTATCTTTTATATCTAACAAGTTTCATAATAGATCAACAACATATATGCGCACATTAATTAGTTTAGACTAATCTAGTCTAATCACAAAATGTTCTACATTGGTCTTAAACCGAAAATAGGTGAGCGTGGCTTTATGACGTAGTCATCACTGATGCCTAGCCATCTGCACCTTAACACCCCCCCCCTCAACCTTTTAGAGGTTTATAAATCTAAGACATTCCTATGCTCTTCTTATGTATTTGAAAAATAATATTACTAAGTGATTTAGTTAATATATCCGCTTTTTGATTTCCACCATCAATCCATTCAATCTTGAGGTTTCCATCAAAAACTTGTTCATTGACGTAATGAAATTCTCTTGATACATGATGAGACCGTTTCGTAAGATGAAGATCCTGAGCAATTTTAATTGCCGCCGTATTGTCGCATTTAATAATAGTTATGAAATTCATTCGAAATATATCATTGAGTAAATTTTGTATCCATATTGATTCTCTTGCCGCAACCCCTAATGCCATATACTCAGCATGACATGTTGAAGTGGCTACGCAGCTTTGCCTTCTTGAAGCCCAAGAAATTAAATTACCAAACAAAAATACCGCAAATCCGTGAGTAGATCTTGAAAATCCCCCCCCCCAATTTGCATCGCAGTAAGTAATTAGATTTTCTGTTTCGAATGCTTTTTTAAATTTGATACCTTCATTCTTTGTCCCGCTAAGGTATCTTAATAGATGTTTAAGTGCTAACCAATGGTCTTCATTAGGCCTAGATGAGAATCTTGCAAGATAATTAACTGCAAAAGACATGTCCGGTCTAGTACCTATCGCTAGATATGACAATGAGCCCAGAATAGACAAGTAAGAAGAAGTATTTACCCCGGGTATGTCTTTGTCCGAGCTGTCAAGATGTAGGTTAGCTATCATTGGTGTTGCTGTTCGTGAGTTGGAAAATCCAGCAGATTCTAATATACTTTCTGTGAGAGATGGTTGTGATAAAAAGATTCCATCATGATTGTAATTAATTTTAATCCCTACAATCTGTTCAAGATTTTCATTCCATGTGATTTGAAAAGTCTTGAGCAATGAATCTCGAATGAATGATATGATTTCTATAGAAGATCCGCTAATGACACCATCATCAACATGAATCCATAGAAGTGCTGTGTCCTTCTTGTACTGTAATACATAGAGACTCTGGTCGTTAATGCAGTACTTACAACCCATGCCTGATAGCACATTCGAGAAATGTTTCCACCAGCATCTAGCAGCTTGTTTCGTACCGTAAAGAGCTTTCTTTAGTAAAAGAACAAGATTCGGTGATGATGTAGAGATGCCTTCTGCTGGTCGAACATATATCATTTCGTCAATGGGACTATGTGGATAGGCTGCTACTATATCGAATCCACGGATGTGCCAGCCTTTGTTGACCGTGACGGAGAAGATGATCATCAAAGATGTGAATCGTGCTGTAGGAGCAAAAGTTTCTGAAAAATCAATACCTTCCCGCTGAGTAAAACCTCTCACTACATATCTTGCCTTCCTTTTAACAACATTTCCTTCTGAATCTGTCTTTTCAGCAAATACCCATTTACTTGATACTGTTTTCTGGCCTTCAGGTAAGACTACTTCCTCCCACACTTTCAGGCGTTTCAACATTTCTATTTCTTTCTTGCACGCATCCTTCCATTCTTGACTATGTTCACCTTGAATAGCTTCTTGATAGGTACGCGGTAGATGTTGAGAGATTCCTGCCGCTTTTGCTTTTAACAGTTCAATTTGAAGATCTTGCTCACGAATAGTTTCTGTGAAATATTTGTCGTCAAGAAGGTATGTGATAGATAGAGACTCAAAAAGGTTTCGTAGCTCTTGATGAGCATTGATTGTATCTTTAGTGGTTAGAATGTGATGAAGGGATGTTGCTCCTGAATGCGTATCATTTTCAGGAAGTGATTGTGAAATTGAAGAGTTTGATTTTTCATTGAGCCATCTTGCGTGAGCTGAATCAATGAAGTCATTTGTTGCTGGATTCCAGAATCGCCAGCCTTTACTGGATTCAAGATATCCTACAAATCTACATTTAATTGCACGATCATCAAACTTACGTCTTTTTTCTGATGGTACATGAACAAAAGCGTAGCTGCCAAAGATCCTAAGGTGGTCAACTTGCGGAGTAAAACCAAACATTAGTTCTGTTGGTGTTTTCGATCCGGTGCTTGAATTTGGTGTTTTATTGTGAAGATCAGTTGCTAAAATGATTGCAAATCCCCAGAACTTGTTAGGTAAGCCTGAGTCTTTAAGGAGTACACGCATACCTCCCTGAATTGTGCGGTTTGCTCTTTCTATTGAACCATTTTGTTCATGAAAATACGGAAGTGACATTTGTACCTTGATACCCTTTTCTGCAAAATAAAGCTTGAGTGGATTATTGACAAATTCTCCCCCCCCATCAGTTCTCCAATTGATAACTTTATAACCAGTACGACGCTCAGCTTCAGCTATATAAGTTTTTATATGGTTAGCAGCTTCAAACTTAGATTTAAGGAGATATGTACGCATGAAAGTAGAGTATATATCTCTGATTTCCAGTGAGTATTCTGATCCTGACATGGTTTTCACTGGAAATGGACCGCATAGGTCCGCTACTATTAATTGTAATGGAGCGTCGTATGAGATTAGAGAGGGTCCTATAGTTGAAGTCTTGGTGGATTTTGATATCGCGCAGTCTTCACAAGGAGTGGTTCTTGAAGGTAATTCCATCCTCTTCCAGTTGGATTCCTGAAAGAAGGCTATGGCGCAAAGTTTCACACAAGTACACGTTCTTTATATCTAAAAACTCAGATGAGTTTGTTATATTGCAAATTCGAACACATCCTACAGCAGTGATAAAAGAAGAAGATGAAGAATCCGCCATTTTAACTGGTGATGGAGAGATGTTGTGAATAGATGTAAAATATGAACGGTGATTAAAAACATGGTGGGTTGCGCCCGTGTCGAATATAATTGTCGTAGGTGTAATGTCAGTATCCAGTTGAGAAACTGTGATGTGATGAGCATTGACGCACCCGGTGAAGTCGATATCAGCGAATTGTGGTTCCACAATTCTCGTATCAGAATTAGAAGCTGATCCATTAGGACGCTCCTTGATTCTTTCAGCTTTCAATTTGGACCGACAAACATCTTCTTTGTGGCCTTTCTTCTTACAAAAATGACATCGTATTTGATATTTACTATTAGATGGTTTCGCAGCAAGAGATAAACCCTCCGGTACCCCAGATTTCCCTTTTCGATGAGCAATATCTGCAGCACCTAGCGCCCACGTCATATTTGAAGTTGTGATAAGTGCATTCGGCGTCGTTCGTATCGTGGTTTCAAAAGTGTGAGTGACATTAGGGAAATCAGTTGGCATACTGTTGGCTAGAGCAGCTGCAAAGTTGTCGTCGCCGATAAGCATCCCTGATCTTTCTAATTTCCTTCTGATAGCTGACATGTTGGCAATATGTCCGTCAATAGTGGAAGATGATGGGTCGTACATAGTGTGATATAAGTCATAATGTAATGAGATCCTGCTGGCGTATGTTTGTCCTGAGAATTGAGATTTGAGATAGGCGTATCTCTCGCATGGATTAGATGATTGTTGTTCTAGTCGCAAGCTGAGATGTTTGTCAATAGTCCAATGGATAAGAGTATTGACGCCATCAGCTAAATCTTCATTCCATCCAGGTTCTCTGGGTAAAGCTCCTGGGTCCAAATATATAGGACAGCCAGGGAACATGCGGATCAGGCGACGAAAGTCTGCATCCCAAATATCAAAATTCGTGCCGTCTGCATTAAGGGCAGCTATCTTGTCCAATTTAATTGGACAAGCCCGGAGTAAAGCCGAGAAGGGTTCGTCATGATTGCTGCCCGCAGCGGTGTTGAAAAAATTCTGAATAGTTGTTTGCTGAAGATTCTGATTTTGTATATTTTGCTGATTCTGATGTAAGGTCTGATTCAAAGTCTGCCTTCCGGTAGTAAGATCCGCAGGCATTCCTGAGAGATTGTCGGGTGCGATAATGTCCATGTTAGATGTAGACATGTGGTGATCCTCCTCAGGAAGATCTTCAATCCTAGAGTTTCGTTCGTTTTGCAGGGTAGAACCTGTGATAGCTGTGTCAAAAGAGTCGTCGTCTATGTTGTCTGGTAAAGAAAAGCTCATAACCTGTAGACGTGAAACAAAAGATCGACGTCTAGAACACTAGCGTCAGTTGTTGACGTGAAACAAAAGTAGATAAAGATTGCATAAGAGAGAAAATAAGTTCTAACCTAGAACACTAGCGTCAGTTGTTGACGTGAAACAAAAGTAGATAAAGATAAAGAAAAGGAACAACAAGTTTCAATGAAACTTTATCTTTTATATCTAACAAGTTTCATAATAGATCAACAACATATATGCGCACATTAATTAGTTTAGACTAATCTAGTCTAATCACAAAATGTTCTACATTGGTCTTAAACCGAAAATAGGTGAGCGTGGCTTTATGACGTAGTCATCACTGATGCCTAGCCATCTGCACCTTAACACAATTGACCCAAAGAAAGATGTATGTAGTGCATCTTGATCCGAGATGTTTCAGGTTTGGTAGGTGTGAAAGGCGAAACTCTGAGTGCTTAGGTAAATACCCGCGGTTCCCCATTGCTACCATCCCTATCTAGATGTGCGACATCACATCACCAGACCAGTGGTATAATTACAGCTTTTGAAAAATGTTTCCAATAAAAGAAAGACTCGAGAAAGAGCACAGCTCTTATTCTGATTGGATTGTGATTTTTTCAAATATTGTGAGACCCTTCCAAGAATCTCATATGCAACAGCTTTTGACACTTTCTTATCTGCCTCACATCATCACCATCAATACCACTGTTGGTATAACTTTCTTTCTCAAACTTTTAAAGGATTCATCAAAGACTTGAAAAAGAGATGAAGACTTTGACCACCTTGATACTGAATCTATGGGGAATGAAACACACTTGGGGGGTACCAATGGATAACCTTAACATCTTCCATCATTCAGGGAGCATGGAAAGCCAGATACTAACAAAACCAACAACCAATGTACATTTTTCTCCAACTGAAGAGCCTTTCCCAATCTGGCAGGACACCAGGTTTGAAACTCATGATGAATTATCAGATTGGATAACTGCACAGGGTCCAAATCATGAAGAAGATCAGATATACCATACCCCATACACAGTTACAAATCTGAAAGACTTTGAAATTCCATACTCTGACACTTTTCTTGAAAATCAACCCTTGCATGAATTTGATTTCACTAATCATCTGTGGGATTATTTCAATGATGATCACCATGCATCAATAGACAATTTATTTTCAACATCCCATAATCCAGAAATTGATGAATCACAACATAAAGATGCCTCACAAATCTATTCCTCTGATACACAATGGCTTGAAGATTTTAGACAGGAGTCAGACAATTTCAAGAGCTCAAGCATGTGGGAACCACACAATCAGATGGAACAGCCAAGAACTATTTCTCCAAGATTGAATTCCTTTCCAGAAAATCATATAGAAAGTGGTTACAATGGTCTTTTGCAACCCCAACATTTCCACCATCCTGGAACTGATATCCCGCAATTGTTCCATGAGATACCGAATTGGGAAGACAGCTTGATGCATATTGTTGGATACCCAGATGTGACATCTATCCTTCAACAAGACATGATACAATCACATTCAATAAACAATCATCTCAACCCTACACTCCCAAACCCAGTGGGTTCAGAGGGTTCAAGCCACAACACTGGAATGGGAGGGAACCCAGCATATATGACACTGCCTTATGTGATTGAAACTCAAAAGAATGATAATACCATACCATGTCCTACATTCCAAGAAATGGGTTTGAATCATATTGAATGTATAGAAAATGATGGAAGCCATTGTCCTCCAAGACCAGGTTGGCAGAGCAATACATTGAATCAGGATAGGCAAGATATAGTTGCGCTCTCATCTTTGAGTGCATTGGGTCCTGATAATCTACACTCTATGAGATCCAAGAATGACCAGAAAGATGCAAAGGGAAGTAAAAGAAAAAGACCATTGGCACAGTCCAGGGGAGGCTCCAAGGTCAAAACATCAAGAATAGAATGTTTGAAACCAATAAATGATGGTAGCAGTGACAGCAGAGGTTTTGATATTCATCACAAAGATTCACTAGAAAGTGAAGTATGTGATACACGCTTTGCTCCCAAGTTAATGAGATCAATTAGGAAGTTTTGTGAATCAAATGCACTGTCACCAAGGATTTACACTACAGAAGGTCTAAGTTTTCTTCAAGAAATACAGATCTTGATAATGAGAATGACTCATAAAAAAAATCTGACTGATAATAGAGATATGTGGACCAATATTGAATGGGCTGATAAGGTTTTAACTGTGCCTTTCATTGGCATTCTGTTGATATTACATCCTGAAGCTTCTTCAGAAAGGCATTCTCAAGATGAGCTGATTCAAGATGGAATAAAGTACATGCAACAAAATCTTTCTGAGTTGTACATGGCTGGTTTAAAACCTCCACTCAAAGCCTGGAAAGATCTGGACCACAAGCACTTTGACATATCCAAACCATCTGCTTTACTTCATTATACTAAGATCTTAAATCGACCAGACAGGATCAAGATGGGTGTTCTTTGGAAATTGTGGCAAAGGTGGTATAGAAGATCCAATTACCAGAGTAAAACTATGGTCTTGGGATTTACAAATTTTTCTAAATTGATTCATAGAAATATCATGATTTTGAATTCATCAACTGGTGATAGCAAGCTTGAACCACCATTAGAAGACTTCAAATTGGACCATTCTAACAACATATTACATGAACAATTTGGTATGGGTACAAAACTTACATGGAGAGATGTGTATCGTCAAGCAATTAATATTGGGAAAGAACATTATGACAAGTTAACATTGCACATGGAAGCTGATGAATTTTTTGATCAG
This sequence comes from Melampsora americana, assembly GCA_022264835.1. Lineage (NCBI taxonomy): Eukaryota > Fungi > Basidiomycota > Pucciniomycetes > Pucciniales > Melampsoraceae > Melampsora > Melampsora americana. The sequence continues at coordinate 13,627 of JAIFHY010000287.1, read as the reverse complement.
TTTGATGAAGCACTGAAGTCTAAATTGTTGTCCAAAGATGGTAAAATTGATTCAGGATGCATAAAAAGAGTTGATGAATTAGTCAGAAAGGTGTATTATGAGCTCACACCATCCTTCTTTGGAAGTCTGGTTGCTTTGAATTCAAAGAGTGAAAACACTCAGAGCCTGGAAAAATTAATTGATGATGGTTGGATATTCTTCAGAAACTTTTTAAATTTACTCCAAAGGACATTCCCCCCAAATGGGTCAGAGCTTGAGGGGGTTGAGGCCATGGAAAAGGAGGCTGTTCATCTGACCTTGATGTTCTTCGAGTCCAGCACACGTACATCCATTTTCTCTGTGGAAATTATCATAGCCCTCTTGCATGCCTTACTCAATCAATCTTCATATCTAAACAAGAGTACGGTAAGGAATGCAGTTAATGGATCAACCCTGGTGAAGATGATACAAAGTCAACATCAATTTTGCAGGGATGAAATCAGATAAGTGAACTTTATTGGTGATTACCATATCTAGTTATTAGTATCTCTTATCATCTGCTCTGAGAAATGAAACAAACTGGGGTTGGTGTGCCTTTTGACAAATTGCACCAAATCTTAGGAATCTTCTGTATTGTTACCAAGATGGAGTGGTTGTTTTAATTTGATAAATTTGATAACAATCCTGTTCAATTTGCCTTGCCTTTAAATGGCAATGTTGCTATGATACATTGCTTGTGTGACATAAACATGGAAGAAAAATCAATGAAATGACAAAAATGTAGATTTCAAAAAAAAATTCTTGAAGAAGACGTGCCCAGCATGCCTAGTGATACCAAGGCGCAAAGAAAAGTCAAAAAAAACATGGGTTGGCCTGCCTACAAAAAATATGACTGTGCCCTCAACCTGAACCTCAGCACTGGTTTGATAGGTTACTCAGTGTTCTTACTCATCTACAATTGGTTGAACAAATTCACATCACCCAATTGAATAATACAAATACCCCTCAGGAAGACAAAGTATACTCACATAGTTACAATACCCTATCATGATAAAGCAAAGTATGCTTATGCAAAAAAGGCCACAAACAAATTGCCCTACCAATGCATTTGATGCATGCCTTTGTTACCATGTCAATGCTGTCTACCACATATGCCAATGTGATGTTGGCCACCCTGCCCCTTGGTGTTGTCTACTCTCTATTATTGTGAGTGATTGCATTGTATGCAATTCGCAATTGGATCATTTTTGTTATGCCTACTAGGCCAATGTGGCACTTAATTTCACACTGGCTTGGTCAAGTATTGAGTGATTCTGTATGCAAAGGACTTCACATTCACACTGGCTATGGTCCTCAGGGCTATATTATTGTTAGACAGCCATTGTCAATTGGGCTAGGACTACCATCCCAGCATTTGGGAGGGTTGCAACTCTCCTCCTTTCCACAATATACTTCAGCAGACAAGTCCAAAACTCCATCACTTCTGTCATGGATAGGTCAATGCACTGTTTGCCAGGTAAACTCACTGGACATGCCCAGCACCTTCTGGTGGTATGTACACCCTGGGTGTGCTGGCCCAGTTAACAACCTAACAGTCCTGTGGGTTTCCTTGTGGCTAGAAGCCTTGCACATTCAGAAGAGGGAGCATTTGTTGGATTTTCATGTCCTGTTTTAGCTGAATGCAACAGTCTGCTTACAACCGCAATTGTAGACAGTGATATGACATGCCTTAATCCAATATTGGAAGTGATGTCACAACTTCAGATGAATATGATTCATGTAGAAGGACAAAGTCAAATCAAGAAATATTGTTCACTCTGAGCCAACCAAGGGACAGGAGGTTGGTGGCCTTTAGCAGTATATCACATTGCATGGGTTGAAGATGTAAGCTTATTGTTTCATTTGAAGAAAAATCATAATTCATATTGTAAAAAAGTCAGGACAATTGGTAGAGCAAAAAGTGATATATTTCAATAATGAGAATGGAATAGAAGGATTGAGTATGGATATAGACCAAGAAGGATCAGTAATATCTGTAAAGGATGCAGTGATGGGATACTAGTGGAGTGAGAATATATGGATATCAAGGGTAAGAATATTTGATTGAACATGTGTCTATTGACATGCAGATTTCAACAGCAGAGAAAAATGAAGGCAGCAGATATTACCTTGGTTCGCATGGGATTGGTTTGGTCTTTGGATCAATGGTAATGAGTGGGTATATCAAAGGAGGGAAATGATTTGGGGGTAAGTGTAATTATGGAGCACACAAATGTGATGTTATCAACACAGTGTACTACAGTCTAGGCTCCATTAGACATGGTCTGAGAGAGTCCAACATGTCACAATGTAGCCCTATTGTGATGTGGTGTCTGGCTGCATAATATCTAGTGTTACTATAATGACAATTGGTATCATTAATTTTTCAGAAACTATAACCTTTATTCAAACCCCAAATGGTTGACTTTCAAATGAAAGAAACTTCACACCTATGTTGCCAAGCTTGAATTAAAATGCTACTCCTATGACAGTCAAAGTCATCAAGGAATTCCTGACTCAAATATCAAGCACATATTTTACGTGAAGTCCCCTCCATAAGGAATCCATGATCAGTGGATAATTGTCCCAGTACCAGGGCATCCAATGCACTATGTGGAAAGGATTGGGGAAGTCATTGATTTTAAGTGTTTATATATATCCTAGAAATGGGTATGTTTAAATAAGTTATTGAATATATATCACTCAGCACTTAGCACTAATTATCTTAAGTTGACCTAAGAAAATTTTTGATAAGTAGACTATATCTTCCAGTAAACAGTTTATAGATTTGCAGCAAGTTACTTTTTACTAATAGAATCACAAAAATAAGATGTTGCCCTGTTCATAAGTGCATTGCATCATTTCAATCATTGCCTAAGAAATTTACAAACAAATTTTTATTGGTTTTGAATGCAAATGAAAGAAAAAAGACCCTCTACATTTTGAATCAAATAAGTTGAAACACCCTCATCCTCTACAGCTACTTCATCCTTTGTTGCAATACAAAAATCTATGTGTGAGACCAAATCACCAGCGCAGTAATATCATTACAGCTCTTGAAAAACAACTCTCATACATGAGCCAATTTGAAGATGCCACAGCTCTTGTGAATCTTTCCAATATCTTCTGAACCTTTCAAGAACACCATATGAAACAGATCTTGACACTTTCTTATCTACCTACTTTCTTATCTACCTACTTTCTTATCTACCTACTGCTTATCTACCTCACATCATCCACAGCAAGACTACTGTTGCATACCTGACTTTTCCACCCTTTCACAAAACTAATCAACATATCACAAAAGAGATGCAGACTTGTACCACATTGATACTGATTCTGTGGAGACTAAGCCACATTTGGGGGATACCAATGGAGAACCTTAACATCTTCCATCATCCAGGGAGCATGGAAAGCCAGATAATAACAAAACCAACAACCAATGTACATTTTTCTACAACCAAAGAGCCTTTACCAATCTGGCAGGACACCAAGTTTGAAACTCCTGATAAAATACCAGATAGAATAACTGCACAGGAACCAAATCATGAAGGAGATCAGATATACCATACCCCATACACAGCTACAGATTTGAAAGGCTTTGAAAGTCCATACTCTGGCACTTTTTCTGAAAATCAACCCTTACATGAATCTGACTTCACTCATCATCTGTGGAACCATTTCAATGATGATCACCATGTGTCAATAGATGATTTATTTTCAATATCCCACAATCCAGAAATTGATGAATCACAACATAAAGATGCCTCACAAGATTTTAGACAGGTGTCAGAAAATTTCAAGACCTCAAGTATGTGGGAATCACACCATCAGATGGAACAGCCAAGCACTATTTCTCCAAGATTGAATTCCTTTCCAGAAGATCATTTAAAGAGTGTATACAATGGTTTCTTGGAACCCCAAGATTCTCATCATTCTGGAACTGATTTTCCACAATTATTCCGTGAGATACCAAATTGGGAAGACAGCTTGATGCATATTGTTGGATACCCAGATATGACATCTATCCGTCAACAAGACATGATACAATCACATCCAATAAACAATGATCTCAATCCTACACTCCCAAACCCAGTGGGGTCAGAGGGTTCAAGCCACAACACTGGAATGGGGAGAAACCCAGCATATAGGACAATGCCTGATCTGAATGAAACTCACAAAAATGATGATACCAGACCAGGTCCTTCATTCCAAGGAATGGGTTTGAATCATATTGAATGTATAGAAAATGGTGAAAATCACTGTCCTTCAAGTTCAGGAAAGCTGGGAGAAACATTGAGAAAGGAAGATACAGTTGGGCACATATCCAAAATTGTATCAAGGGACACAGACTTGGATTATAAAAATAAAAGAAAAAACACAGCATCACAGGCCAAGAGGTGCACTAAGTTGAGATCAGCAAGTAGAAGAGCTCCAGAATCAACTAAAGAGGCTAGTGTTGAGAATGAAGGTTCTGAAAATGATGAGAATGAAATCTTTGAGAATGAAAGATTTCCAAAGAACTTTTCCGCCACATTGGTCAGATCAATCATTCAATTTGGTGAATCAAACCACCTGTCATCCAGGAAATCTATCACTGGAGATTTTAGCTTTCTTCATCAGATGAAAAATCTGATTGTGAAACCAACTGATGATCAAGATCTTTGGGGCCATGTTGAATGGGCTTACAAAGTGTTGAATGTGCCTTTCATTGCTCTCCTTTTGATATTACATCCTGAAAGCTTTACTGAAAAAAGCTCTAAAGATGTACTGATTCAAGATGGAATGAATTTCATCAATCAGGTTCTCTCTCAGTTATATATGGCAGGTCTGAAGCTTCCATTCAATGCTCGGGAAAAACACTCTGTTAAATATTTTGATATATCTGAACCTTTTGCTTTACTTGGTTATACCATTGACTTATATCGATCAGATCGGGTTAACATCACTACTCTTTGGAAATTATGGCAGAGATGGTACAGAAGTTCTACTTACCCAAACAAAACTGTGGTCTTGGGACTCAGAAAATTTTCTACATTGATTCAAAGGAATCTGATGAATTTCAGGTCATCAACAGATGGATTCAAGCTTCAACCAGCATTAGAAAACTTCAATTTGGACCATGTTAAGAAAAAGAGACCTGCAAAATCTGGTACGGCTACAGATCTCACATGGCAAGCTATGTACCGTCCAACACGTCAAATTGGAAAAGAACAGTATAATATGTTAACATTACGTGTGGCATCAGATGAATTTTTTGATCAGTTGGATGATGCACTGAAGTCTAAATCTTTATCTGATCATGGTCAATTTGATTCAGGACTCATACAAAGAGTTGAGGGGTATGTCAGAAAGCTCCATAATGAGCTTACGCCACTCTTTTTTGGGAGTCTTGTGGCGTTGAATTCGATTGATGCAAATCATCAGAACCTGGATCAAGGATTAATTGATGATGGTTGGAAATTCTTCAAACACTTTCTTGATGTATTTCAAAGGACATTTCCCACAAATGTGTCGGAGCTTGAGGGGGTTGAGACCATGGAAAAGGAGGCTGTTTGTTTGACATTGACATTCTTCAAGAAAAGATTACCTACAGCCACTTTCTCTATGGCCATCCTTACAGCACTATTGAACGCTTGGCTCAATCAATCTTCATATCCGAACAAGAATGTGCTAGGGGATACAGTTGATGTGCCGAACCTTCTTAAGATGATACATGTTAAAAATCAATTGTACATCAATGCAAGTAGATAAACCCTTGATTAGAACTCGTATTGGTGATTACCATGTTTAGCTAGCAGGATCTCTCATCAAATCACTCTACACATTTTACTTCTTGCATTTGATAAATGAACATTATTTTGTGTATGATAATACAAACGCTGACTTATGCAAACTGTTGTCTAGATTGATCTACAGTTGCTTTCACCTAAAATCAACCACAGCCTGATCCGGTTTGGCCCCGGCCCCGGCCCCGGTCCGAAATGTTGAGGGGTTGTGACCAGCAATGTTTGGTGCAATTTTTTTCTTTGTTGAACTTAAATTCATACAAGTTGATACAGCTGTTCAAGGAATTTGTGTTGTGATTAAAGCTGATTGATCATACATGAAATATACAAGGTTTTTGACTAACAGGGCTCGACTTGAGCGCTCAAGATGAGCCATATTGAGGCCTTCTACAACCCATAATTACATCCTAAACCCATACTTGTGACCCATAATCTCTCTATAAAGCCATGATGTCCGAAATGTATGGGAATAAATTTGAAAAAAAAAAATTAAAAACAAAACCGCTGGCCACATCGACTCAAAAAGTCATTCACCGCATAAGCCACCCTCTATTACCCCAAAAATGACTTTTCAGGCCCTGTGAACCCCTTGAGGCAGGTGGGTTGGCTCGGGTCGGTAAATTTCGATTTTTGCGGGCGCGCGCGTGGTTGATTCTAGGTGAAAGCAACTGTACACCCAATGCATCCATTGCTGACTGACTCACATGAATTTAAATTTGTTTTGTGATAATCTGTCTCTCAACAATTCGAAATAGAATTTATCTCATAAAACTCAATTCAAAGAAAAGATTTTGCCTTTTTGCCTTCATTCCTCATTGCCATCCCTCCCCAAAAAAAGAATACAACAAAAAAATCATAAACGATCAGAGTACAAAACAAATTCAAAAAAAACCTGTAAAGGAAGATATTTTCAAGTACTGGACTGATTTACTGAAAAAGAAGCGAGTACATAAAGTTTAAGTTTCAGAACTAAGCTGAAAAGTCTTTTGCCAGGAGAGCCATAATGATAAAAAGTCACAAATAAAAATATAAAAATATAAAAATGTAAACATTATGGGAAAAAAACGAAATTGTTGGCTCTCAAATCAACTAACGAAAAAAAACACATTGTGAAGACCTGCTACATGATTGAGAATCGAGAACAAAAACCCCAAAGGAAAACAAAAAAGCTAGCATTTTCAAGAGTTAGATGAAAGACCCAAGCCCACCCAAAAAAGAGATGAAAAAAGAAAAAAAGGGATTCAAGTTTCCAAACTCTTTTCTCATCTTGAGGAATGCTAAGTTGATCCTAGCAAATGAGAAGAGAAAATAACGATAGTATGGAAGGGATTGAGAGAGGCAAAGGAAATGAAACGTGAGAAAATTGGATCATCAAGTTATGAGACGAAAAGAAGTTATAAAAGATCGAAGGTCGGAGGATTTCAATAGAACCTTTCTATCATTCTGTGAGACTTAATTCTTTCAAAGCCCAAGTCCACTATCATCGATCAAGAATCAATCAGCGATCATTTTTTTGAATAAAGAGAACAAGTGAAAGACACTAACGGTCATTCCATGAAGTCTACCTTCATTCGGGTCTCCGATATCATTGAAAGCCTTGGGAGAAAAATCGAGATCGTGTACTGCACAAGCTTCACATCGATCTGTGACTGTCACAGTCACAGTTCTTCCCTTATAGGTAGCATGAATCTTTCGTCCACAATTCTACAATGAAGATGACCGATTAGTGATCAAGGAACGTTAAAAGATATTTTGAATTTTTTTAAGAATGCAGTCACTTACGCATTCTCATTAGGATTTCCACCAGGTGCTGGAAAGCTATCAAATAATAGTTTCGAAACGGCACAAATATAATCCTGGTCATTATTGGTGATTCCACACGCTCCGAGACCAGTACCGTAGACTAGAGAAAGAAACGATAAAAAAAGGACGTCAGACCGATGAAGGAGCGAACGACTTATCGACCGATTACTCACATGTTGCATCGCCCCGACTTGTGACCATCAGGGACAGCGTAAGAATCAGAGCCTGTGTGGATGATGTAGTCCGATCGACGTGATTAGTTCAAGATTTGAAAAAAAAGCGGTCAAGTTATCACAAAAGGCTCACCCTCCACCGTCTTTTGAGCCCTGGTCTTTATTCTCGACTCGTCGGCCTTGGCCTGAGCAGCAGCAGTCCTTCTTCGCCTGTTCATCAGCTTTCTTCTTCGCTTCTGCATCATCAGCACTCTGCTTTGCTTGTGCCTCGTCAGCTTTCTTCTTAGCTTCAGCTTCATCCGCCTCTTTCTTTCTTCTTCCGCCTCAGACTCCTTCTTAGCATCAGCTTCATCGGACTGCTTCTTGGCGTATTCCTCATCGCCCCTTCTTCTTGGCACAGCTTCCTTTTTGGTCTCTTTCTCTTCTGATTTCTTTCTGAGCCGCTCTTTCATCTGATTTCTCTTCAGCTTCTTCGCCCTCCTGAGACGTTTCGCAGCGGCAGCCATCCTGGCCTTCTTGGAAGCAGCGTCTTGTTCAGCTTTCTGATCCTTGTCGTTCGATTGGTCGTTCTTCACAGGTGATGCAGGTGGAGTGACAGAATTGATAGGAACTTCGGTCCAATCATCGACCGAATTAGAAGACGTTTGACCATCATTACCCTCAGAGTTAGCCGCAGTTAAGTTTGTGGAACCGACATCGGCATAATCATCCTCCTCATCTTCACATTCTTCTAAGAAATCATCATCAGAAAGTGGCACTTCTTCGAAGTGAACCGTAGTAGGCAAAGTAGTCATCGAGGCCGAGATTTGAGCTTCAGCCATACGTTCTAATTCTTCCCATGTCGATGCTTGCGTTAGATCGTATTTCTCATCGGCTTGAATGGGTGTATAGGTAGTAGGAGCTGCAGAGTCTAAGGGAACATTTGACTTTTGGGATGAGGAACTAAGATTGTGAGGTGATTGCAGAGATATGGGTGCAGATGACACATGCTTGGTAGCGTCCTTCGTATTGGCAAGGTTCTTCTGGTCAGTAGGAGTGGTGAACCTTCGATGGTGGCGATAAGATGAATGCGACGATGAATGTTGGAATACAGGACTGGGTAGACTCAAGATGATCGGAAAGAGAGTGATCAGCACTAGAGAGGCGAGTTGAAGCGAAGGACTTTGATTGAGATGCATCTTCGAATCGATACAAAAGAGTGAGAAGTGGTTGAGTTTTGAAAGTGTGGTTTGAAGTTAAACGAAAGAGGTAAGTCTAGATATTTCTTGTGAGAGAAGTAAAAAAAAAAGTAATTTTTCAATGTTAGAAGCCAATCAACGGCAAACGGGACGCATACACAAAGGAAATAAGAAAAAAGTGGATGAAGAAATTCAAGTTGGATGAAATCAGAATTTCAGGAACCCAAGATAGGTTGAAGAATTCTCAGCGATCAAAGTTTTTATAAATATCAAACACGTTAAGCTTCAAAAGAATAATGATGAGACGATCAAATCAAAGTGGGTGAAACAGTTGGGTATGTATTCAAGAGTGGGTCATTAAGCTTTATGAGTACCAAACAACAACCCTGTGTCCAACAAGAGATGAAAAGATCGAAATCCGATAAAGTTAAGTCCTGTAACGGAACCTTCAACGGAATCAAAGAAATAAAAGTTGTACAATTGAATTTGCAAGAGAGAGAAGAGAGATGAAGAAATGTAAGGAAAGGAAGCGGAAGAATGAGATGAGTGAGGGGATTTATGTAAAGTTTGAAATTTCGAAGAATTTAGCCAAACAGACCCAAAACCCTTCACAGAGAACATGGCATTCAAGGCTGTGAAAATCGGTTCAAGATATACGAAACCATGAAACGAGCCTTAGAGCAAATTTCACCATAGGATGAGCACCGCCCGCAAGTTGAGTTAAATTGGAGCAAATCAAATTGTCAAGCGTTCCATTGGATATCGTAAACATGTCAGGAATACCACATGATCCAAACAACCAGTCATACCAGACCAAACAAACTGTTCTGTATATGAAATGAAATGAAAAGAGTATGACAAAAATGAGTCGAGAAAGCGGCATGTACAACATACCAGGCCTTACTTGATCAATGCAAGCTTGCAGAGATTCTAGAGTCGATCCAAAGAAATTGTGTAATGCAGGGGCGCAGTCAAAGGGATTTAGATCGGATGAAGTTGTACTGTGATGATGAATAATCAAATTCAAAGCAAGATGAGTTTATGATTCACAAAACTTGTGATGATGAGAGCAATGAGTGTGACAATTGAAAGGATTAAAGAGATGAGAATTCAAAACGGATGTGATATTATATCTAAGATTGAAAAAAGGAAGATCTGTGATTTGAAGAGGATCCCACTTGTTCCAAGACGTAATCAAGCTGGATTTGTAAAACCAAGAGAAGCTTGAAAAGGAAATAGTTGAGATCGTTGATACGATACTCTTTGACTTTGATTGAATTGATTGTGAGTTACTTCGATCAAGTTCGAGTAAGGAAAAAGATATTTAAAGACGAGAGAGGTAAGAGAGAAAAAAGGTAAAGATGATTGAGGTAATATTGCTCACTGTTGAAATTGATATTACCCAAACCGATTCAGAATTCTAGAATAGGAAATTCACTTGATGAAGGTAATGAGGAAAGATCGTGGTACAATTGAAGAAATATCTTCAAAATCAGTTGACTTTCTGGTAAAACGGAAAACCTCAACAGCCGATCGATCAGAATTTAATTTCCAAGAAACGTGGGGGTTGGAAGCTGAGTGAATTTTATATCCTCCAAAGATTCGAAACAGAAGAAACTTCAAGAGGGCTTTAATGATGAAGTCAGAAAAATGACAAACAAATCCATCATGGATTTAACAAAAAATCAATTAGAAAAACAAACAAATAAATGACGATGTAAAAGACTTACAATACTGGAAATATCGAATATATTTGTGGCCTATTGTGGCTTGAATGTTTGTTTAAGTTGGGTTAAGTGTAAAGAGTTGGGGGAAGAAATCAGATTAGGTATATCGGAGCTTCAGTATTTCTTCGAAATCAGTTAAAGAAATCGAATTGCAATCGTTTAACGAAAATGATGATTTAAATTTTCACACTAAGCAATATCAATGATCAGCCTAAGGATGAGGTAAAATGATGATGGTCGATAGGGAGATGAAGTGAAGTCATCATCATAATCCTTTTTTGTACGTTTTTCATCATCGCTGACTCGGAAACAAGTTGTTCATCACGATGGTGTGGAATTAGTTAGGCTCAATCTCACTTCGTCGTTCGATTGATGCAACTCACACAAGTCATCCTTGGTGAGTATCGCAACTCTAAGCTTTGGGCTCTTACGAAACTTGAAATCATGATCAAAGTTTCAAATTCTTAAGATTTCCTTCTCAAGCATGACTGAGATTCCCCTTGAGATACCAAGAAGACGGAGTTCCTTTCTAAGGAAGAGTTTGTACATAATTACGGGAAGAAAAGCGGGTATGATGTTGAGAAGTGGTAGGTCAGTTCGGCGCTTGGCGATCAGCCGCAGTCAGACCGAGGTACATACGCATATTTGGAAGCACACACCGTCCTGATTCAACTGTGGTCTTTGAGTAAAAGGGAATATCGATATCCTACATAGAATTAGTATCGGAAATCAACTTCTTCATCTTTGAATTTCTTTACCAAAAAAAGAAAAATACCTATGTAGGCAAGACATAGTAGCTCAACCCTCTTGAGAGGGAGGCTTGCCAAACTGAACGCTCACGTCGAATCGGTTATCATCAAAACATGATAAATCAATCGACATTGGTTCTTGGAGGGCATGGAAAACGACGTGTGTACACTTTTTCTTGAATCGACCACTTGTTGTAAGCTCATCAAGGTGCCCAGGCAGGGTTTTTGTAAATATTCAAGAAAGTCTCAAAATGAAGATCAACGGGAGAATTCCGGAGAGAAATGAGACAAATCGATCTGAATCCATCTGAGAAATATGCTAATTTTACACTCGACAAAGTCCCTCCGAGCGCGTACAGGCGCGTAGGGAGCGGCAAACGCCCTCGGAGTGACTTTGTGAAGTTGATGTTAATCTTAACTTTTGTATATGTCTCAGAGTAAACTTCGTTTGGGTACATAACTTGGGAAAGAAGAGATGACTTTGCTTTTCATCTATGAGACCTATGGAAAACCCTTCGCCCAGAGCCATGGGCAAAGTCTTTACCTCACTCTCCTTTTTAAAATAGGGGTTCCCCCACAGGTCTTGTTTGCTGAAATGCAGCTGAGGGCCGGGCCTTGAACCAATAGGGCAGTTCAAGTTGGAATTTTAAGGCCTATTTTACGTTTTACAACATGATCGTTGTCCTCAAAATTAATTGTATGATTTAAGACGTGTGAGCCATCTCTAGAGGTGGCTCACTGATTTATAAATTATAAGTTGTCTTATAAAATTATAAGTCTTCTGGCTGAAACGCCAAAAAACAGGTGAGAGCAGGTGATACAAGGACAGAGGTGCGAAAAAAAAAACGTACCTTGGTTTCACCGGTCAAAAAAAAAAAAGTCAGTGTACCTTGGTTTCACCAGCTGTCACACGCTTTGCCCTGTTTCACCCGCTGCATCACCAATTTCTCCTAGATCGTCCATCACCTATCTCCTCCATCATCCATCTCATCCTCAACTTCTCAACCGCTCGGTCACCACCTTCCCAGCCATCTCATCCATCACTCAACTATTTCCTTACTTTTCAAAGCAAAATTCATTTGATTCAAATCATAATCTCATCTTCATTTGACCTCAATCAACTTCAAAATCACCAATTCAAATCATAACTCTATTACAACTTGACCAACTTCAAAACCTTCACTCCATTCGATCAATTCCCAATTTTCAAAACAATACTCATTTTCAAAACAAAGCTTGTCTCCAAAAAAATCATAACTATTATCAGCTTTGATCAACCAACAATCGCAAGTCCAGCAACTTCATTACATCAACAAGATTTTTCACCTCTGACCGGATTCAGAGCTCTGATCAACTTGGGGCCTCTGAGAATTACAACCGGATTTGTAACCTCACTGGTCTGGTCGAACTGAAAGATCTGTAGGACCCAAGCAACTTCATTAGATCAACAAAATTTTTCACCTCTGACCGGATTCAGAGCTCTGATCAACTTGGGGCCTTTGAGAATTACAACCGGATTTGTAACCTCACTGGTCTGGTCGAACTGAAAGATCTGTGGGCACCATCACCGTCTCACCAGAAGCATCTTAGTGTCCTTCATTTGAATTGGACGTTTATTCATTGACCCAACTTCAAAGTCAATAAATTTCTCAACCATCTCGTCTATCAATCAACTATTTCCTTACATCTCCCTACTTTTCAAATCCAAATTCATTTGATTTGGATTATAATTTCATTTTAATTTGACTCGACCGACTTCAAAATCAATCAGCTCATTGAAATCAATCCTAATCGACTGATTCAATCAATCATTCTTAGATATCAATTGATTCAATCGATTCAACTCCTTTGTAATTTGACTCGACTGACTTCAAAATCAATCAATCAATCAATTCTTAGATCAATTGATTCAATCGATTCAACTCCTTTGTAATTTGACTCACCGACTTCAAAATCAATCAGTCAATCAATTCTTAGATCAATTGATTCAATCGATTCAACTCCTTTGTAATTTGACTCGACCGACTTCAAAATCAATCAATCAATCAATTCTTAGATCAATTGATTCAATCGATTCAACTCCTTTGTAATTTGACTCGACCGACTTCAAATCAATCAATCAATCAATTCTTAGATCAATTGATTCAATCGATTCAACTCATTAATCCATTTTCAAATTTGTTTTCATTC
>JAIFHY010000286.1:0-28467 GCA_022264835.1 Melampsora americana | reverse complement strand
GTCTCAAAGTATAGCTTGGTTACATCAGCAGGTTATGATTAAAGCTCAGCAGGAAGAAGAGGCAAAAGCAAAGAAAATTCATCATCAGGGCATAACCCACTTACAGCGCAAAATTCTTTTGATTATTACTGGTGTGATGTTAGTCTATGAAAGAGATGTCTATAATAGAGAATTGAAGAAGTTTCAACAAGTACCTAGAAGTAAGGCTGAGATCACTGAAAGGAGAAAGCAATTAGGTGGATCAGTAATTAATCAATTATCAGATGCTTATGTTAGGCAAAATCCTGCAAGAGCCATCAAAGGTCTCAAGAGAAATGAAATTCCTGGGCCTGATGCTTTAGCTAAAGTTACTGAGAGCGCTATTGTGAAGCAAGCTGGGGATGACACTTATGAACTTAGGCGGCAAGCACTTCAAGCCTTGGCTTGTTTTTTTATGTTTGGAACATCAGGACTATTTCATTGTTGGGCTTGGCCTAAAGAACAGAAGATGACAGATGCAGCAGTCTTAATTCATATGTCAACTATATTAGCTAAAAGACGTCAAAAGAAAGCTCAAGATGAACCACATGTCTTTTATCAAAGGGCGTGGAGTAGATTAGATCACCACATTTACTCAATTTTACGCAAATTTATCAGTCCCAAGGATCCAACTTCTTTTAGGAAGAAGGTAGATTGGCCAAGTATGACTGCAACTTTTCAGTCTGAATTCTCTCATACTACCTTAGCCTACATTTTCTCTCTTGATCTTTGCATGGAGATGCATTCTCCCCTCTCTTCTAGAGCTCCTGATGGATCAGTGGCTCCAGACTTTGATTACAACAAGAAGAGAGCAAAAGCTGCTCCCCTTCCTATTACTGAAACTTTTAGATCTGTTTTTTCTGCTACTGAAGGTCAGCCAGTTCCTGTCACTGATCCTTCTGCTTTGTATAAAGAAAAGGATGGTTCCAGAGTGACCAGACACCATCCTCTCAAGACCATCTCTCAAGCCAAAGAAAAAGCAAGGGCTGAGATGATATCTACTGGAGATGGATCTGGTGGTGAAGGTGGCTCCAATGACCTTGATTCTGAATGTGATTGATGTATTCTTCTTTGATTTTGTTGATTCAAGTTTGTCTTGTGCTCCTTGTTTCTTTCAATTGTTTTTGCTTTGTTCTTATGATGTGACAATGCATGCTGTTCATGTTGTTGATGTGTGATATCATAATTCACTCAATAACACTGATGGCCTTTGCTGGATCAGGTACAATGATATGTAGTGTACTTGGTGATTGCACACTGATCACTACACCTCCACTACATGTGCACACACATGTAGACTGCATGTGACCAAACATGCTGCTAATGAGGCATGCTGATAAAGAGTACTGAGACATGCTGATACAGAGTAGCTCAGCTAGTGAGTGATTAGGTTAGAAGTATTGATTTTGTAAGGAACCTCCA
The DNA here is from genome assembly GCA_022264835.1 of Melampsora americana. NCBI lineage: Eukaryota > Fungi > Basidiomycota > Pucciniomycetes > Pucciniales > Melampsoraceae > Melampsora > Melampsora americana. The sequence goes on along the minus strand of JAIFHY010000286.1, from coordinate 27,027 downwards.
CATCATTCCTAAACTTGATTACATACAGTGCCCTTGTAATTCTGACCTGATACCATTGACCCAACCTCATGTAACACTGCCTGTTACTACTGCGCTGCTCACAAGTGATCACCTCAGGAATTTAAGACTCATGAGTAGTCAGTTAGGTCAATCTTACACAATTACTCACAGGTTGCTTACTGATGTAAACATTACATTGGGTGTAAACACGATACCATGTCAAAATGACACTCTCGGCGGACAATTGCGGTTCAGACTCAGCTATGCTGAGCTGATTACATATTGTGGGTATGTGTAACCTCACTTCCTGTGTCATGTTTTTTACCCTGATGTGAAAACATTGTGAGCCGGTCAGTGCTGTCCCTGGTGCAGCATTATCAGAGTCCGCCGAAACGGGCTTTCCGGCGGACTCTGGAAAGCTGGTACCTGTGTAATCCATGCCAAGGGGAAATCATGCCTGCTAGAGGGCCGCAGCCGCAGCCGCAGCCGCAGCAATTAGGTTAAAAATGGTGAGACTGCTGGCTGTGCTGCGCACTAGAGCATATCTTGTCTTTGGCTGCTACCTGAAAATCCCTCATCTTATTTCAATTTGTTCTCAATTCGAACTGGTCTTTTGTTGACACCACTTCTTGGACGTGACATACCTGTGAAAGGTTCGTGACATTCCTGTGACATGGGTTATCTTGGAACTGCTTGTACCAGAGTCCGCTGAAAATGACGTTTCGGCGGACTCTGGAAATGCCAGAAAGCATGGCTGCATCATTCTACCTGCCTGAAGTCCGCCGAAACGCCGTTTTTGGCGGACTTTTTTTGCATGTTCGAAATAGCTGATTTCCACTGATCCTCCACTAACTAATGTTCCAGATGACGGAAACATACAAATGTGCTCATTGTCCTCGGACATTTGACAAGCGTAGTCAGCGTGATAATCATAAGCGGACGGATCATCAGCTAGGCGCAAAAGTAACAGACATGCATGGGGACGAATGGGAGGTACTTCGGCAAGATGGTCTGTACCATTGTCCAGTAGGCAACTGTTCTTATCAAAATGAAAACCCAAAGAACTTGAATTTGCACATGAAGGAGTGCAAGGGTGGTGATGCTGTGCAGGCAGCTCCCGCTCCTGTTGATGTCCCTGGAGTGCGTGTAGTGCCTTTTGGTACTGATATAATAGGTATGTCTCATCATCGCTCAGCCTACACAAGCCAATTACTGAATTGACCTGTCAGTTTCGGAGCCCTTGACCAAGTATGGTCTGGTATGGAATGCGTCCTGTCGTATACTCATATGTATACAGTGTAACAAGGGTGTACCCCCTTCCGAAGTGGCTAACTCATAGGAATCATGATTTAAATCGCACAGTGGCTAAGAAAATCTGAAGCCTTTCATGACTTGGCCGAATACGTCCAACAGGCTGTGCCACCTACTCCTCCCGTCTTGCCTCCAGGTTACGTCTTGGGTGTGCCTTGCGAACCAATAGAGGGTCTTAAGATCTACCATGGTTTTGCATGTCAAATATGTCATGCTGCTTTCCCTGCTAAGAATTCGATGAAAGAACACTTTCGTGAGAAACATCATGGTTAGTCATCCCTTTTCATTCTTGTGTAACCCCTGGCTGATGTCTCTTGCAAAGACCAATACAAACATAGATCCCTCCACATGATGGCTACAAAGTGTCAAAAGATTTACAGTCATAATCTCAGACTCTACTTTTCCGTCTTGCCCCATCAAGCTCGTCCTCATGTAGTCCTCCCTGGCTTAGAACCTCCCCGCTCACCTAGCCCTCAAGCTGCTCCTCGCTCAGAGGCAGTCAAAATTCTCTCCAAAAAATTCGACCTTCACGTGGCCCTGTCCAATCTCACCCCTACTCCAGCAAGCGACAATCAACTCTCCAACTGGCTCTACGTCTCTGGAATTCATCACTACATGACTGACCTTATCAAAAAGGGTAAATCAATCGAACAGCTCATGACTCCTGCTGAGGACTTGCCTCCCGTCCTGGCAATGGCCCCTTTTATCGCTCATTGGATCAACACAACAATGAAGAGACTTCATCAAACTGGCCAGTTTCTCAAACGCCACTGTATGGCTGAAACTACGTCAGTGCTTAACACATCCTTCTCTCTTCTTACACACTCTGACCTGTACTCTACATATCCAGCGATGTTGAAGACAACAAAGGCCTCATGCCTTTGCAAGAATAGTCGTCAGTTGATAAATACGCTACCTACTATTGCTAGGCTCATGTGGTTTATGATTGAGGAAGCAGAAAATAAAGTGGATGAAAATACTCAGTTCTATAATATCCATATAGTCATGCTCAAAGATCTCAAAGCTGCTATTGAAACTGTCTCTCCTGTGGTCCAGGAACAAGGAGACAACACTGACATTCATATTCAAGATCCTGAAACCCACGATCCAATCTCTCCTCATGTCTCTCTCATCCTTTGCTCCATCTTTCAACTATATTGTAGTGCTGCAGACTGTCAGTATTGGCTCCCCGCTCTCCAGTTCCTCGGCCAGGTCAATGTTGAAAGCAAACAGCTCATACGATAGACCTGATAACTTTACTCGTCTCATTCGCTCATATCCAATACGGAGTACGAATGGCCTTTGCTGAGCAGTTCATGGACAAGGCTGCTGAACGTGGTACCCTTTGATCCTTCAGCTGACCCCAGAAGACCCTCCTCTGACGACTTCAGCAATTTCGACTTCCTCCACAAGAACAAATCAGCTCCTTTCAACATCATGCGGCAACTCATGCATCTGGCGACTACTATCTACATGTCCGAAACGATGCCTGACTCGACTTTTTGGGCTGATCATCATCAGGAAACTCTAGAGATCAACAACAAAACAGTCACCATCTCTGGCATTCGCTCTTGCATCCAGTATCATGACAAAATGGCTCAAGCCAAATTGCATGAAATCGTAAAAGGATGTAAACTCCCCCCTTTCGATCCCTGCTCTCTACTCTGATAAACCCAACAACACTGCCCCTGGCTTTCAACTATCTAGTCCATTCTGAGCTCACTCACAAGAAGTATACCCTCCATCTCCTCAAAGAATGGGCTGCCAAAAAGGATGTACACGGATTGATGCAAGACACCTGGCTAAGCAAATTCGATGACGACACTCCAGCTGCTGATCCAGACTTGTGGAACCACGCTGCTCTCTGGAACTGGCTTGCAATGGTTGATAAGTTGATGGAAACCTTGTACTTTCTCTATCACGTGGCCTCTGGTCAACCTCTCAGGGGAACTGAAGAATCCGGAACACTCCTGGTAAACACTCCAGTTGCCCCTAGGAGTCTTTACATGCGCTCTTTGGTCTTTGCTGTCCTTTCCTATTATCATGAGGGGAGAAACATGACAGGTCCAGAACAAACCAAGAATGACCTTTCTCACTGAGGCTCACAGTGTGTTGTGGCATTATTGGAATGCATACATCAGACCTGCTGCTGTGTAAGTCTTACCTCTCAATACCTTACATACTCTAATGCTCACCTGTCATTTCTTACTCAGCTTTGCTTTACAAGTCCTGAATGAGCCTGAGCGTGCTCAGCAAATGGCGACCTATGTCTGGGTGCACAGCGAAAAGGGTGTCCTGGACACAGATGACTTTAGCTTGATACTCCAGCGTCTCTTCCATGAAGGTGGGGTGGCAAAACTAGGAGTTCGCGATTGGCGTCAGGCTTCAGTGGCCATTGTGGACGCCCATATCAAATTGGACCCTACTTCCGTCAATGAGACTTCCATCTTTGAGGCTCAAAGAGGGCACAGCGGCAAAACAGCCAACATGCATTACGCTGGAACAGGAGGTTACGACATTGATCGCAACTCAGAGACTAGGTTTAGGGCGGCTAGTCATGCAATGCACAAGTTCTGGGGTGTAAGTGTCTTTTATCTACCTTCTGCCTTAAATGCAATTCAACTGAGCTTGAGGTGTAACAGATTGATAGCATTCGGAAATCAGACTTTGTGCCCATCCCTCAAGAGCAAAAACTGGAGTCTATCGATCTGGCCAGGAAAGCTTTGAGACTTTATACTGCGAACCCAGATGCTGAGTTCAGAACAACCTTTCAGTCCGACTGGGTCAAAGCCATCTTTGACCGTAATAAAGACTACCTCATTGTTGCTCGCACTGGTGGTGGCAAGTCTCTGGCTTATACCTTGCCTCCAATGGTTGAACTCAAAGGGACAACTGTCATCATCCAGCCTCTCAAAGCTCTGGTCGCCGAAACCTCTGCCGAACTCACCCGCAAACGCATTCCTCACTTGCTCTACTCTCATCATAGGAATGAGATTCAACCCTATCACAGAGTACTGGTATGTACAACAGACAAGGCTTCCGAACCCGCATTCCTTGCAAAATTGACAGCTGCAAAGGACTCCCTCAATCGAGTCATCATTGACGAATGTCACTGTTACGAGGACGAGGTAGACTATCGCAGATATGCTTCTGGGGTGGCAAACCTCAGAAGTATTAGTGTACCATTCTTCTTCATGACTGCAACAATGCAAATCGGCCACGAAACCTCTCTCTTCAAACTATTCAACATCCACAACATTGATATTCAACGTGAAATCACTGCTCGACCTGAACTCTACTTCAAAGTCAACCCTGTTTGCCTCGATATTCCAAAGGCTCTTGCTCAGATTTATTGGAAGCTTGTGCATAAAGACCTCCATGAGCGTGACAGAAACATCATCTTCATTGAGAACAAGGACTTTTGTGCTCAGGCTCTTGCAATCTTGGCCAAGAAGGACGTTCCAGCTGCCATTTACCACTCCGACCTTCTCGATCATGAAGCAGAAGAGCAAGTCTCCAAGTGGCAAACCACTCCAAAATGTGTCATCATTGCAACAAGTGGCTTTGGTGCAGGCATCAACTACAAACATGTCCGCAACGTCTTCATCTACGGTTTACCAAAGGACAATGAAATCAACAAAGCGTTTCAAGAAGCAGGCAGAGCTGGACGTGACCTACAGCCTGCCAATGTCGAATTCTTTCCCTCTGGTCCACCTGAAGAAGGCACCTTTGCTCACTCCCTCAAGAATCAGAACAACTGCATCCCTGGCCTCTTTGCTCAAATTCTGGACGGCAAGCTCCTCACCTGTCTGGACTTCTCAGCCATCAATCCCTGTTTCCATTGTGCACTTCTCAACAAATCTACAAGTGCAAAACGGAAAGAGTCTGCCATTCTTGAGTCTTCTATTGGATACAATGTCAATGTGAAGAAATCAAAAGATCATCAGGCAATGCTATCCGCTTTTACCATGTCTATCAACTCCATTCGCAAGGGCTGTGCCGACTTGTGTGGGTGGTGCCTTGCAATTGATGGCAAACGTGAAAAGCACAAAAGCTGCCCACGGATGACTGGATGTTTTAAATGCACTAGTAGTAAGTACAATACACTGCACTCAGTCTCCGCAATGTACTTATCTCAATCTCTCCAGATGCTCACAGCTATGCACAGTGCAAAGCCACTCGATTCTCTGACTCTGTCAAAAACTCCGGCACTCAAGACAAGTGGAAGTGTCCCTTTTGTGGCCTGCCAAAGGCCTATGACGAGCAAGCCCCTTTTCACAAGGCAAAGTATCAACCAGGAGACAAAACATGTGACAGTGGCCTTTGGGATGTATGTGAGAGATATTGCTGGCACATGTGGTGGAATAAGAAGGACGAGCTTCTCAAGATAGTTGGAGCAAAGCTGGAGCTTCCCACTGGTGAAGTGGAAACCAGACGGGCAACGGCAGAGCAGTTTTCCATTTGGCTGGGCTTTCACAGCTGGCTCAACTGTCCCTGGGCTAATGCTGTGACCTTGTTTGTTGTCAAGCGTGATACTTCTATGTGTACTTGGTTGTAAATGTCCTTCCCTGCCTCTACATACCACGCTCTACGTGTAATCTTTGTTTTACACACGTAATACACATGTAGTTTGTCCTGTCATGTCCACAATCGCCCAATGTCTCCCAACTGTCGCAGTACAGCGCCCGTCACGAGTCCCCATTGTGACATAATGGCAATAGTCCGCTGAAACCCATCTTTCAGCGGACATGTGACACTCTCATTGTTCGAATGTCCGCCGATTTGCCTTTTTCGGCGGACTGTGCTTATAGTCCGCTGAAACCCATCTTTCAGCGGACATGTGACACTCACATTGTCCAAATGTCCGCCGATGTGCCTTTTTCGGCGGACTGTGCTTATAGTCCGCCGAAATGAGGGTTTCGGCAGACTGTAAGCATGCCGCATACAATATTTGGGTCCGCCGGAACCCTCGGTTCGGCGGACTCCTTCGACCGCTGCTGAATTACTTGAAAGTCAGCTGTTAAGGTCTGGAGTCCGCCGAAATTCGAGTTTCGGCGGAATGCTGGTCACATCGAGCACACAAGACATTGACAGGTCATCACACGGCATACCTTTGCAGCATTGGTGATTTTTGTCAGGGTCGTCCCTAACCCCTGAACTCCGTGGGGGGTTTTTCCTGTTTTTGCATGTCGCAGAGATGTGGAAATTGGGTCTAAGCATAGGCCTGACGTATCACAGTACATACACTTCAGACATGTGGCATGGGAGACAATGAGGTTGTCAACAATGAACAATGGTTACAGTGCAGGGTTACATTGTACTGTGGACAGGAATGCCTACTGCAGGAGAATTTTTGGTAAAATGAATATGCTTATAGAGAGGGTGAGCTCCTTTGTGCTTCTAGAATATGCTTATGTTGAGGGTGGGTGAGTTTGTGATTGCATTTTACGCTTTTATCACGGGTTTCCATGGATCGCCTTCATGAATGAGTCTCACCCTTTTGGCTAGGGTTACTTACAGTCCTAGCTAGCGCCCCAGCGCCGCGGGGGCTCGGGGCCAGGACGCACAGGACGCAATTCGCAGGATTGCGTCCTGGTCTTTCTGCCGGGAGCCGGGAGCCATATTTTACAGGACGCAATTTGCAAAAGTCCGCCGAAATGGCAAGTTCGGCGGACTTCTGTTCATGTATTCAGTCACATCCAATCTTTGTAATCAACATGCAAAAGTCCGCCGAAAAACCGTTTTCGGCGGACTGCTGTTGTTCAAATTATGTTATTTGATGTCCACAGGGTCTTATTTGATGTTTACAGTGTGTAATGAGGTCAAAAGTCCGCCAAAAATGGGGTTTCGGCGGACCTTTGATGTCTAAAACGGTTCATTTGATGTCTACAAAGTGTTATTTGTTGTTTACAACATGTAACAAGGCCAAAAGTCCGCCGGAAACCCATTTTCGGCGGACTTTTGATGTTTAAAATGGTTTATTTGATGTCTACAAGGCCTTATTTGATGTTTAAAGTGTGTAATGAGCTCAATAGTCCGCCGAAAACCCATTTTCGGCGGACTTTTGATATGTAAATTGTGTAATTACATGTCTACAAGGCCTTGTTTGATGCCTACAGGGTATTATTTGATGTTTACAGTGTGTAATGAGGTCAAAAGTCCGCCGAAATCCCATTTTCGGCGGACTCCTGGTGTGTAAATTGTGTAATTTGATTTCTACAGGTGTTGTTTGATGTTTACAACATGTAACAAGGCCAAAAGTCCGCCGAAAACCCATTTTCGGCGGACTTTTGGTGTTTAGGAGGTGATATTTGGTGTCTACAAGGTCTTATTTGATGTTTAAAACATGTAACAAGGTCAAAAGTCCGCCGAAAAAGCCATTTCGGCGGACTATCAGTGTTTAAATTGTGTAATTTGATGTCTACCAGGTCTAATTTGATGTTTACAGGGTATTATTGGATGTTTACAGTGTGTAATAAGGCCAAAAGTCCGCTGAATGTTTAAATTGTATTATTTGATGTATACAAGGTATTATTTGATGTTTACAACATGTAATAAGGCCAAAAGTCCGCCGAAAATGGGTTTTCGGCGGACTTTTGATGTTTACAAGGTGGTTTTTGATGCTTACAAGGTGTTGTTTGATGTATACAGTGTGTAATAAGGCCAAAAGTCCGCCGAAAACCCATTTTCGGCGGACTTTTGTTGTTTACAAGGTGGTATTTGGTGTCTACAGGGTGTTATTTGATGTTTACAACATGTAATAAGGCCAAAAGTCCGCATAGACAGGTAGTTGGCAGACTTTTGGTGTTTACAAGGTGGTATTTGATGTTTACAAGGTGTTATTTGATGTATACAGGGTGTTATTTGATGTGTACAACATGTAATAAGGTCAAAAGATGTCATAAACAGGTAGTTGGAGGACCTAGCTACCGCCTCACTGCTTCGAGGGCTCAGGGCAGGGGCGCACGGGGCGCATTTTGGTGAGGTGCGCCCCGGTCAAACTGCCGCGAGCCCCGAGCCCCAAAAACCGGGGCGCACCTCAAAGCATTGTCCGCCGAAATTGCATTTTCGGCGGACCTTTCATATTCAAATGGTATCATTTAATGTCTACAAGGTCTTATTGGATACTTACAGTGCGTAATGCGGTCAACAGTCCGCCGAAAATGCATTTTCGGCGGACCTTTCATGTTCAAATTGTATCATTTAATGACTACAAGGTCTCATTGGATGCTTACAGTGTGTAATGTGGTCAACAGTCCGCCGAAAATGGTTTTTCGGCGGACTCCTGGTGTTTGAATTGTGTTATTTGATGTCCACAGGGTCTCCTTTGATGTCTAAAATGCTTCATTTGATGTCTACAGATGTTGTTTGATGTTTACAACATGTAACAAGGCCAAAGGTCCGCCGAAAACCCATTTTCGGCGGACTTTTGATGTTTAAAATGGTTTATTTGATGTCTACAAGGTCTTATTTGATGTCCAAGGTGTTCAATGAGGTCAAAGGTCCGCCGAAAATGGGTTTTCGGCGGACTTTACATATGTAAATTGTGTAATTTGATGTCTACAAGGTCTAATTTGATGTTTACAGGCTATTATTTGATGTTTACGGTGTGTAATGAGGTCAAAAGTCCACCGAAAACCCATTTTCGGCGGACTCCTGGTGTGTAAATTGTGTAATATGATTTCTACAGGTGTTGTTTGATGTTTACAACATGTAACAAGGCCAAAAGTCCGCCAAAAATGGGTTTTCGGCGGACTTTTGGTGTTTAAAACGGTTTATTTGATGTCTACTAGGTCTTATTTGATGTTTACAGTGTGTCATGAGGTCACAGGTCCGCCGAAAATGGGTTTTCGGCGGACTTTACATATGTAAATTGTGTAATTTGATGTCTATAAGGTCCAATTTGATGTTTACAGGGTATTTTTGGATGTTTACAGTGTGTAATCAGGCCAAAAGTCCGCCGAAAATGGGTTTTCGGCGGACTTTTGGTGTTTGCGAGGTGGTATTTGATGTTTACAAGGTCTAATTTGATGTTTACAACATGTAACAAGGCCGAAAGTCCGCCCAAAACCCATTTTTGGCGGACTTTTCGTGCTTACAAGCTCCAATTTGATGTTTACAGGGTGGTGTTTAATGTTTACAACATGTAATAAGGCCAAAATTCCGCATAGACAGCTAGCTGGCAGACTTTTGGTGTTTACAAGGTGGTTTTTGATGTTTACAAGGTGGTATTTGGTGCTTACAAGGTGTTATTTGGTGCTTACAAGGTGTTATTTGATGTTTACAACATGTAATAAGGTTAAAAGTCCGCATAAACAGGTAGTTGGTGGACTTTTGGTGTTCCCAAGGTGGTTTTTGATGTCTACAAGGTGTTAATGGATGTTTACAACATGTATAAAAGCCATTTTTGGCGGATTTTTGGTGTTTACAAGCGGGTATTTGATGTCCACAAGGTGTTATTTGATTTTTGCAACATGTAATAAGGTCAAAAGTCCCCATCGGGTGATGTCTCATAGGTATTTACCCATTGTTGGATTGAATGAATCTGATAGATATGCTTATAGAGAGGGTGAGTTTTTTTACAATTGTATAATATGCTTATAGACAGTTTGGGCTGCTTTTGAATTGGATAATATGCTTATAACACAGTGTGCAAGTCAAAATGCAGAGTCAAGACCATTTCAGGGGAGACGCAGAGTCTGTCATTGTCTGAGTCTGAGTGTCCTGAACCAAACTGACATGTCTGTGTATGTAGTCAGTGTGGTGGATTATGATTCAGTACTATGAATCATAAAGGTGGTATTACATACCATCAAGCCGTGCACATGAGCGGTTCAACCGGTGCACATCAGCCGTTAGCAGTACTGATCTATATGTACGTGATAGCACCTGTCTTGCCCATCATGTGTATGTAGTCACTTATTTGAGTTATTTGTAATTAATGTAGAAGATTACAGGTCATAGTACATATGATTCACTCTTTTACATGAGCTGTCAGCTGAGCACCTAGCTACCGCCTCACTGCTTCGAGGGCTCAGGGCAGGGGCGCACGGGGCGCATTTTGGTGAGGTGCGCCCCGGTCAAACTGCCGCGAGCCCCGAGCCCCAAAAACCGGGGCGCACCTCAAAGCATTGTCCGCCGAAATTGCATTTTCGGCGGACCTTTCATATTCAAATGGTATCATTTAATGTCTACAAGGTCTTATTGGATACTTACAGTGCGTAATGCGGTCAACAGTCCGCCGAAAATGCATTTTCGGCGGACCTTTCATGTTCAAATTGTATCATTTAATGACTACAAGGTCTCATTGGATGCTTACAGTGTGTAATGTGGTCAACAGTCCGCCGAAAATGGTTTTTCGGCGGACTCCTGGTGTTTGAATTGTGTTATTTGATGTCCACAGGGTCTCCTTTGATGTCTAAAATGCTTCATTTGATGTCTACAGATGTTGTTTGATGTTTACAACATGTAACAAGGCCAAAGGTCCGCCGAAAACCCATTTTCGGCGGACTTTTGATGTTTAAAATGGTTTATTTGATGTCTACAAGGTCTTATTTGATGTCCAAGGTGTTCAATGAGGTCAAAGGTCCGCCGAAAATGGGTTTTCGGCGGACTTTACATATGTAAATTGTGTAATTTGATGTCTACAAGGTCTAATTTGATGTTTACAGGCTATTATTTGATGTTTACGGTGTGTAATGAGGTCAAAAGTCCACCGAAAACCCATTTTCGGCGGACTCCTGGTGTGTAAATTGTGTAATATGATTTCTACAGGTGTTGTTTGATGTTTACAACATGTAACAAGGCCAAAAGTCCGCCAAAAATGGGTTTTCGGCGGACTTTTGGTGTTTAAAACGGTTTATTTGATGTCTACTAGGTCTTATTTGATGTTTACAGTGTGTCATGAGGTCACAGGTCCGCCGAAAATGGGTTTTCGGCGGACTTTACATATGTAAATTGTGTAATTTGATGTCTATAAGGTCCAATTTGATGTTTACAGGGTATTTTTGGATGTTTACAGTGTGTAATCAGGCCAAAAGTCCGCCGAAAATGGGTTTTCGGCGGACTTTTGGTGTTTGCGAGGTGGTATTTGATGTTTACAAGGTCTAATTTGATGTTTACAACATGTAACAAGGCCGAAAGTCCGCCCAAAACCCATTTTTGGCGGACTTTTCGTGCTTACAAGCTCCAATTTGATGTTTACAGGGTGGTGTTTAATGTTTACAACATGTAATAAGGCCAAAATTCCGCATAGACAGCTAGCTGGCAGACTTTTGGTGTTTACAAGGTGGTTTTTGATGTTTACAAGGTGGTATTTGGTGCTTACAAGGTGTTATTTGGTGCTTACAAGGTGTTATTTGATGTTTACAACATGTAATAAGGTTAAAAGTCCGCATAAACAGGTAGTTGGTGGACTTTTGGTGTTCCCAAGGTGGTTTTTGATGTCTACAAGGTGTTAATGGATGTTTACAACATGTATAAAAGCCATTTTTGGCGGATTTTTGGTGTTTACAAGCGGGTATTTGATGTCCACAAGGTGTTATTTGATTTTTGCAACATGTAATAAGGTCAAAAGTCCCCATCGGGTGATGTCTCATAGGTATTTACCCATTGTTGGATTGAATGAATCTGATAGATATGCTTATAGAGAGGGTGAGTTTTTTTACAATTGTATAATATGCTTATAGACAGTTTGGGCTGCTTTTGAATTGGATAATATGCTTATAACACAGTGTGCAAGTCAAAATGCAGAGTCAAGACCATTTCAGGGGAGACGCAGAGTCTGTCATTGTCTGAGTCTGAGTGTCCTGAACCAAACTGACATGTCTGTGTATGTAGTCAGTGTGGTGGATTATGATTCAGTACTATGAATCATAAAGGTGGTATTACATACCATCAAGCCGTGCACATGAGCGGTTCAACCGGTGCACATCAGCCGTTAGCAGTACTGATCTATATGTACGTGATAGCACCTGTCTTGCCCATCATGTGTATGTAGTCACTTATTTGAGTTATTTGTAATTAATGTAGAAGATTACAGGTCATAGTACATATGATTCACTCTTTTACATGAGCTGTCAGCTGAGCACCTCTGAATGTACAAGATAGCTCCGGACTGGGTCATCCTGGTGCACATATGTAGTGGGGTGCTATGCCTCCTTTGTGCAGTCAGTGTTCAATCCTTGATCACTGCATAGACTTACAAACATTTTCCAATGCTCAAGTAAAGGGAAGTTGTGCAATGTTTGCACTAACAGTTACACTCAAGTCATGACTCAGTCTCATCTCAAATCATAAGTTCAATGTGTTACGTGTTCAAAGCGATTTCAGACTCAGGTCGAGACCTACACGGGTGTCATGGCGCAAGTCAGGGCAAATTGGCTTGGAGAGGCCGGGGTGAGCAACCGACAAGGTGAGTTATCACAAGGGCCAGCCAGACCGACCAAGGGTCAGGCTGGTATGTCAGTAATCACTGGAAATTGAGACTGACAGCAAGCCGCGGGTTCAAGCCAAAACTCATTGACTAGGACAGTAAAGTCAAACATCACCAAGAGTCATGTTGACTCTAATGCGTGCCAGATACAACCATTTGTATTGGCCCTATATACCGGACTGTGTCCCGGAGCCCTAGCTACCGCCTCCCTGCTTCGAGGGCTCAGGGCAGGGACGCACGGGACGCATTTTGGTGGGGTGCGTCCCGGTCCTTTTGCCGCGAGCCCCGAGCCCTAAAACCGGGACGCACCTCAAGGTAATGTCCGCCGAAAATGCATTTTCGGCGGACTCCAACCCAGCAACAAGGTGACCAGTCCGCCGAAATCGTGTTTTCGGCGGAGCATCCAATGCATCTCAGGACTCACAGTACGGAGGTGTACAAGGTCAGTGTGATGAGTTACGGTGACCCACTCTCTACGCTCCATGACCACAGAACAAGGGTCCATACATACACACAGAGGTATCTATGCGGTCCAACACTTATGAGCATACACGTGTCAGAGACAAGATGCAGCTAATTACACGTGAGAGCTCACTCTCATCAGGGTGCCGGCAGACATTCCCTTAGCGGCGGCCCCACAGCGGGGACACCTCTTCAGTCCATCAACACTCTGCACAAGGTGCATGTTATATTCTGCACCTGAAGAATTCATTCACGTCTAGCCAGGCACAGCATAAGCAGTACATCCACGAACCTCATGTAAGTGTACAACGTACTGTGCTCAAACCCACTTTGAGTATAACCATAGTACTTTCAAGTCTCATCAAATGACGTGAGCTGACGAAAATGACTGACAGGTATTGCACCTGGCCACCTGCCATGGTTGTTACCATGTCATGTATGCCCAAAGTACAGGAGTAGTCCTCAGCAGGTTACTTTACAATTTGGCAGTAATTGCAGGCCACACTGTTCACGCACAGGACAATATGTACTCCCATCATACATTGGCCATGCACTCACGCAGCTCAAATGAGGGTTGCCACGCAGGTACGAATAGTGGCGGTTTGGGAAATAATGTGATGCAACTGAATGCAGGTTGTTGTGTGAGATGTTACTGTTCAATGGGCCCCGCACATTACAGGTGTGCCGCCTGTCATGATGACTAATAGAAGTAGCCAACAATACTGGCACAGGAGCCATAGTCTAGCGGTTAAGGCGACGGTTTTCGGGTTTGCAAAAGCCTGACCACCTGGGTTCGAGTCCCAGGTAAGACCATTTTGACAAAATAATGTCCGGTCTGTGAAAGGTCATTTGCAATGTATGTCACATGCATACTCTCATGTGATAAGAGCCCCAAAACCTAACTCAAACCAAATGGTGATAATCACTTAGGTTAACAGGGTTGACCAGGTTCTGGTGCTGATCAGATTTCGATTTCTGATTAGAACCATCATCAAGTTGATTCATCCACCTCATTCTCAACAAACCCACAGCCAGCCAAGTACTAACCTCACTCATCACATCTCAACATCACCCTTAACAAAAATTCGATCAGATTCAAAGTCGAAAAAAAGTAAGTAAAGCTCTTCTCAACTCAAAACCGAACAAACCCAAATCACTTACTTCACCCCTCTCTAACTCCCAACTCATCAACTTTGATCAAGGTAAGTTGCCCCTTGCATTACCTAAAGTCCTACTCACAGCTGAAGACAATTTCGATTTCAACCAGGCCACAATGTCTCAAGTAAGTAATGCACTTATATTTGCTCAATGTTGAAGGCTGATATCAACAACTCCCCACTTGCTTCGACTTTAGGAAACCCAACCTCAAGCCACCAGCAGCCCCCTTTCCCAGCCAGTAGGAGTGCAAGGGAAGATCCGAAAGGTGAGTCCCACACCAGATTTGTGCCAAATGCACAAGACTCACCCTCATCGCACTATTTAGGTCCTAGCTGAGGACACTCCCAGCCCACCAGGGTCTCCTGCTTCAGCCAAAGAGGCAGCAGGCTTGGATATAGAGATGGAGGACCAGGTGAGCCAATGAACTCAGCATATCGAAGGTAAGCAATGGCCAGCTTACATGACAACCACCACAGGCGCGCGAAAATTCGGGCTCAAGCGACGAGAACCAATGTGCTGATACCGAAGTGGAAAAGGTCAGTGTGTTTAGCTTCGCTCAAAATGCAGAGTAGCCACTAATCATCAAATCTATGTGTAGGACAAGCAAGCTGAAAGTGCAGAATTGAATGTGAAGTCTGCCAGTGAGGTAATGAAAGGTATTAAGTTCGCAAAGGTGGAAAAGAATGACCCGCAAGTGAGTGTCACCCCCAAGCCTATAGGTCCGCCGAAGTTTAAGTTTCGGCGGTCCTTTCACCCTTCCAATTCATCACTCTTCACCCGAGCTCCGCCGAACTCTCATTCTCGGCGGACCTTTACGCCTCCCGTCCTTTTCATTCCCATAATCCTTCGTACTTATCATAACTCCGCCAAATGTCATCATTTGGCCGGGATCAGGTGATATGCCTGTAACAGTTATATCTGGTCTCCATTACCTGTAGTCCGCCGAAATCCAAGTTTCGGCGGAGCGTTTAGCTTGGATCGATTCACCCTGACACTGACTATTACTTCCACAGGACGATCAATCTCCTGCCCAAGCTGTCAGGAAGATGAAGGTGCATAAAGCCCTTCAGCGTTATCAAAAGTGTAAGTCTCTGTGAATATATATATCTATGTGCTGCATGTCCACAAAGCTAAGTCGCGATTGTTTTTACAGTCAAAGTCATCCACGAAAACTCTTTGAAGGCGTTCAAAGAGTTTCAGGAGGAGCGTAAAGATGACGATGACCCCGATGATTTTTATGGTGAACTCGACCTAATGATGGACGCACTCAACTTGTCCAACCAGGCTCTTAAGAAGCGCGAGTCGAAGTTGAATGAGGCAATTACTGGGGGGCAAGACGAGATTGAAATAATCCCGTTCCGCAATCCCTTGCCCAAATTAATCAAACCGACAGCTCAAGTCAAGCGAAGCAAGTCGAACACGGCTGGTAAGTATTGTGTTCAGCCCTTTAACTTACTGTATATCAGATTCTGATTCTCTTGGATTGTTTAGGAACCAGCAAAGGGGTGAAGAGGTATCTCGACCTGGAAGCAGGAGTCAGCGAGAAGGAAGTTCAAGAGGAGGGTTGCGGGGGTAAGAAAAGGAGAAAAAAAGAATACAAGAGCGACGAATTCGTATACGACGATGGCCAATGCGACATCCACTTGGGTGATCAGGATACGAGTGAAGGCGAGGATAGTAGTAGTGATGACGGATCCGAAATCGTCGGCCCAGATGCAACTCAGCAATCGACCGAGGTGGTGATGGCAAAAGACACCATCAAGAAAGGCAAGGAGCCTGTCAAGAAGGTTGACAAGGCTCCGGATCCTGTAATCGAACTCCTCCCGATCAGCAAGACCTCAATCTTCCACAACTCCGACGCCATCCTGGACGTGTCAAGTGAGTATTTCGCCTCATTTTCCTCTACTTCTTTATGTTATGTCCGCCGAACTCTCATTTTCGGCGGACGTCTCTTTTCTCTTCACAATCACTTTTCCGCGCTTCAATCCGCCGAAAACCATCTTTCGGCGGAGCTTTTCTCCTGAGTGCTATGCTCTTATGTCCGCCGAAATCATACTTTCGGCGGACGTTTTCTCCTCGCTCACCCGCATCTTGTCCGCCGAAGTCTGCTTTTCGGCGGACCATGTCATCTCGTTTGTTGAGTTATGTCCGCCGAAGTCTACCTTTCGGCGGAGCGTTTCTTGTCAACTATACACATGAAGGCTCCGCGTTTACCACTGCGATCTTCCCCTCTCTACGTTCTCCTCCGCCGAAAACTCATTTTCGGCGGTCTTCCTTCATATCTCTATCGTTATGTCCGCCGAAGTCCGCTTTTCGGCGGACACATTCGGCATCGCCCTCCTCTCTTCATTTATTTGCTGTGATCATCTTGCATACTTACTGACAATGGCATTGATTTCTCAACTAGAACTTGTTCATCTACCTACCAAGGAGGAATTGGCATTCTTGAAGAACGCTGCGAGCTGTCTGACTGGCAATATATTTGACTGGGGCGAGGCTTTAAAGGACTCGGTGGTCGGAGTGATCTCGTGCTGGCAATATCACGAGAACAGTCAACTTGGTCAGCCGACACAAGAGACGATCCAACCGCTAGTGGTTTTGATGAAACGTACTGTTGAAGGCAAGGAAATCAAAAAACACATTGAAACATGTAAGTCACGCATTGAACTTTGCTGTATCTTGTGCTTATTTGCTTACACCTATTTCTCTGCCTTCTGTCTTCAGGTCCTCGATTGATTCAGATCGCCACGACTGACCCATACCTTACTGAACACTCCATCGAGTGGTCTTTAATTCACGAGTCGACTCGTTATCCTTGGAAGGAACGAAACCGAATCTTTCGGGCATTTCACTCGATGGCTTGCCGGACTGGGAAGGAATTGGTATGGACTACTGAGAAGGATATTAAGAATAAAGTTAAAAGCGCCCACAAGACTCTTCATAAGATACTGGAGGAAAGTGTAGATATAATATCTTATAATACTAAATCTGATCAAATTAAAATTCAAACTGAAGGAGAACATAAAGTACATTCCACTCAGGTTCCCATGTCCCAAAGCATTGCTTGGGCTTGGCAACAATGTATGATTAAAGCTGTTGAGGAAAAGGAAAATAAATCAAATAAAGTACATCATCAAGGTATGAGCTGGCTTCAACAGCGCTTTTTATTGATTTTATCTGGGGTTATGCTAGTGTATGAAAGAGATGTTTATAATAGAGCTCTTGAAAGGTTTTGTCAAAAGACTCCTAGGACTCCTGAACAGATCACTGCAAGAAAGAATGTACTCAAAGGTACTATTTTAAATCAATTATCTTTAGATTATGTTAGAAAAAATCCGCAAAAAGCCTTACCTCCTTCAAGAAAGAATGAAGCTCAAAGTGAAGAAGTCATCAAAGTGTCTGAACAAGAAATTGAAAAAGCTGCAAATGAAGAGACTTATGAATTTAGAAGACTTGCACTGCAAACTTTAGCTTTATTTTTTATGTTTGGTACCTCTGGATTATTTCATGTTTGGGTTTGGAAGAAGGAACAGAAAATGACTGATGCTGCATCAATGATTCATTTATCAAGTGTATTAGCTCAAAGAAGAAAAAATAATTCAAACTCAGAACCACATGTTTTTTATCAAAGAGCTTGGAGTAGACTTGACCACCATATGTTTACTATACTTAGAGAATTTATTACTGATAAAGGTGATTTCAAGCGCACCTTGGACTGGCCTAAATTAACTACAATGTTTCATGATAGATTTGCACCTACTACTTTATGTTACTTGTACAGTTTAGACTTATGTTTAGAGATTCATGCTCCACTCTCAACCAGAGCTCCTGATGGATCCAAGGCTCCAGATTTCGACATCAATCAAAGGAAGAAAGGTCCAGCTCTTATTCCAATAACTGAAACCTTCAAGTCTGTGTGGCCAAGTACTTCAGGTGATCCAGTTCCTGTTACTGATCCTAAACAGATGTATATAGAAGCTGATGGGTCTAGGGTGACCAAGAATAACCCTCTCATGGCCATAACTCAGGCTAAGGAGAAGGCTAGAAAGGAGAAAGAAAATGAAGCTGAGGGTAGTAGCTCTAATGTTAGTAAATAATTTGTTGTGTGATGGCTGTGGTTATGTTTTCTTCTTTATTTGTGATCTGCTGTGTGTGCAATACAGTCACCTTTTATGAGCTAGTTCAAATACATTGTCAAGTACATTGTCTTCTGCTGTGCCCTTGCCATACATTCTTCTGTCTTGAGGTGATTGAAATAAAATGTCAATTACAAGATGCCTCTAATTCACCTTGAGGTCCGCCGAAAATGAAGTTTCGGCGGACCTCAAGGGTCTTCCACAGTCATTAATGCTCCAGTCATGAGAGAAAGTCAAAAGACAATCCGCCGAAATTGGTTTTTCGGCGGAGTGGAGCTGTGGTGTGTACATGATGCATCATTGCAGACTACATTGACTCAGGATATGTATGTAGAGATGCACACTAGCTATGTAGTATACATAGATACATACTTGATGTATCAATGTATCTAGATACCTGTAGTCTATATATACACATGTTTTTATGTATATATGTTCATACACATACATGTAGATATATGTATGTAACATGTAGATATATATATGTAGTCCCCACATACACTTGTTGGCATATGTATAGAGAATATATAGGAGTCCATATACCTACACATATCAATGTATCTAGATACCTGAAGTCTATACATACATATGTAATTAGGTAGATATGTGCATACACATACATGTAGATATATGTATGTAGCATGTAGATATATATATGTACATGTTACATACACTTGTTGTCATATGTATAGAGAATATATTGGAGTCTATATACCTACACAATATGTACTTTTACACATCCTGTCATCATAGATATGTACATATATGCATGTGAGTATATTCACTTGTGCATATATGTACTAATATTCGGTGTGTATGTGAATAGGTACACATAGTTATATATATGTAGCATGATGATACATATGTATTGTGTATATACATCTGCTTTGATGTATGTGTCCAGGTGACTACATATATATAACTGTGTGTACATATGTACTAATATTCGGTGTGTGTGTGAATACGTACACATAGTTATATATATGTAACATGATGATACATATGTAATATGTATGTACATCTGATTTGATGTATGTGTCCAGGTGACTACATATATATAACTATGTGTACTCATACAAATTACGTATATGTGTATGGGTGTCTACATATGCACATATACATATGTGATGTGAACTCATGTGATATGTACATATCACATGAGTATGTGGATGTACATATATATGTAATATGTGAATGCACATATATATGTAATGTGTGGATGTACATATGTCGCTTGATAATATATATAACAATGTGAATATGGAATTGAGATATGCACTCTGCATGTAAATGTTAGTATATGTTGATCCAACTCACTATCAACTACAGCCGCATGTGATCAGATACTTGTGAGTACATATAACATGCGTCTGCTATCCGGGTGTAGCATTTGATTTCATGAGCGCTGTCTCTACTGCTCAGATGCGGCCGCAGCCGCAGCCGCAGCCGCAGCAGTTAGGTTAAGGTTAGGTTTTATTTGATGATAGATATACATGGAATTGCTTATTATATCGTCTCTTCCGCTTGGACAGTGCTTCTCAAAAGACCTTATCTTTTCCGATTTTTAACTATCTACCTCCCCTCCCGTGACAGCTACGTGACACCCTATCAACATCTCTGTGAAACTCGTGTGAAAGCCCTGTTACAGGTGAGCTCTTGCTACATCATTCCTCTCTTTGTCCTTGAAAAAAGGTTTAGTCCGCCGAAATTGCGTTTTCGGCGGACGCTGGCAATTCTGGCGTGGCCAAGATTCCTACTAGCTAGCCCGTAGAAGTCCGTAGTCCGCCGAAAATGCGTTTTCGGCGGACTGCGGACATTGCGGGGCTGGGTTCTGCTATCCTGTGATGTGCTGTAGTCTGCCGAAACCGCATTTTCGGCGGACATTTTTCCTTGCAAAGGTTTACGTGCTGGTCCGTGTGCTGACATGATTGGTCTTCATTTTGAAGCCATGTTTGCTTGTTCTGGATGTGATTTGACATTTGATACAAGGGGTAAAAGGGACAGTCATGTGGCTGTGGCGCATCGTGAGACCACTACAGTCACCAACAAGCATGGTGCAATGATGGAGGTGTCTCGCAAAGATGGTGTCTTTCACTGTCCTATGGGTGATTGTAC
Organism: Melampsora americana; assembly: GCA_022264835.1. Taxonomy (NCBI): domain Eukaryota; kingdom Fungi; phylum Basidiomycota; class Pucciniomycetes; order Pucciniales; family Melampsoraceae; genus Melampsora; species Melampsora americana. The sequence goes on along the minus strand of JAIFHY010000286.1, from coordinate 6,411 downwards.
TTACCAGCACGAAAGGCCAAAATCCTTGTCCGCACACCTGCAAATCTGCAAAGGTACTGGCCCACGTGATAAGCCTCGTGCACCAGAAAAGAGTGGTGCAAGAGTCGTACCTCTAGGTGAGGATATTATAGGTGAGCTCTTCCTGATTTGCTCATTCCTTGCACAGTGCTTTGACTGGACCTTTTCCATTAGCTTCTGAGGCATTGTCCGAATACGGTTTGGTCTGGAATGAGCGCTGCTCAATCCTCATCTGTGTGCAGTGCCATAAGGGTGTGCCTCCTGCTGAGGTGGCTGCACATAGAAATGCAGATTTGAAAGGGACTCACTTCAATAAAGAGCAGGTTTTGGATGACTTGAGTGCGTACACCGAGGTGGCTGTCCAACCCATCTCTCCCGTTTTACCCCCTGGATACGAGCTTGGTAAGCCTTGTGAACCTATCCAAGGTCTGAAAATCTATAACGGATTCAGCTGCACACTCTGCAATCGTGCTTATCCTGAATTGAAGACAATCAAAGAGCACTTCCGGAAGAAACACAATGGTACTGAGTCACTCTCTTCTCATCTCCACACTACAGACTGACTGTGTGCTTCCTCCGGCTTGCAGACATTTACACGGCAAAACTTGTAGTCCAGCACATCATAGCGACCAAGTGTCAGAAGCTTTACAGCCATAATTTCAGATACTACTTTGCTGTTCTTCCTGACCTTCCTCGCCCAAGACAAGTCTTGCCTGGTCATGATCGCTCGCCCTCTCCTGAGCTTGAACACTCTGATGCAGTGAAACTCTTGGTCAGCAAACTGGACGCTCACGCTGCTCAATCTCATCTGGTCGCTGATCCTGAAAAGGATAGTCAGCTCTCAAACTGGCTCTACGTCTCTGGCATCCATCACTACATTGCGGACCTCATACATAGAGGTAGAACTGTAGAGCAAATTATCCTCCCATCTGAGGAAATAGAGCCTATTCAGGCAATGGTGCCTTACATTTCTCTTTGGATAAGTACAACCATGAAGAGATTGCACCAGACTGGTCAGTTTCTCAAAAGGCACTGCTTGGCTGAAACTACGTGAGCTTTCAGCCTTTACCTTTTTGTCTCACTCTTTCCTTCTCTAATGACAAGTGTGCTCCAGCGATGTGGAAGACAACAAAGGGCTCATGCCCTTACAGGAACAGTCATCAGTCGATAAATACGCCAACACTCTGGCTAGGCTCATGTGGTTCATGATTGAGGAATCTGAAAAGAAAATAGACAGCAATACTCAATTCTACAACACTCATGTAGCCATGCTGTCTGATCTCAAGACTGCAATTGAATCAATCACTGTCAATCTTCACCAACAAGATGAAGACAATAATCGACTTAGAGATCCTGACATACACGATCCAATCTCAGGGCGTGTATCTAAAATACTCTGTGCACTCTTTCAGCTCTATTGCAGTGCTGCACATTGTCAATACTGGCTCCCTGCTCTACAGTTCCTGGCTCGTGCAATGCTTAAAGCTGACAAATCTTACGATCGACCTGATAATTTCACCCGTCTCATTGCTCACATTCAATACGGTGTGCGAATGGCTTTCGCTCAACAGTTCATGGATAATGCTGCTGAGCAAAGGCAATTTGATCCTGCCTCAGATCCCACTACTTCTTCACCTGACGACTTCAGCAAGTTTGACTTTCTCCACAAAAACAAATCAGCTCCCTTCAACATCATGCGTCAGCTCATGCACCTCGCCACCACCATCTACATGTCTGAGACAATGCCCGATTCTACTTTTTGGGCTGATCATCATCAGGAAACGCTAGAGATCAACAACAAAACAGTCACCCTCTCCGGAATACGCTCTTGCATTCAGTACCAGGATAAGATGGTGGAAGCTAATCTCCATGAAATCGTAAAAGGGTGCAAACTTCCACACTTTGATCCTGCTCTCTACTCCGACAAACCCAACAACACTGCACCTGGCTTCAATTATCTAGTCCACTCTGAGCTTACTCATAAGCAGCACACCTTCCTCCTCCTCAAGCAGTGGACAACAAAAAATGATGTGCATGGCTTGATGGCTGACACCTGGCTGGATGAATTTGATGAAGACACTCCTGCTTCTGACCCTGAGCTATGGGATCAAAGAGCACTATGGGGCTGGCTAGCCAAGGTGGATAAATTCATGGAAAGGTTATATTTTCTCTATCATGTTGCTTCTGGCCAACCATTACGTGGAACAGAGGAATCCGGCACTCTCTTGGTCAACACTCAGGTCGCACCTCGTGGTATCTACATGCGATCTCTCGTCTTTGCAATCCTTTCCTTCTATCATAAAGGTAGAAATATGACTGGAAAGACAAAGCCTCGCATGACTTTCCTAACTGAAGCTCATAGTGTGCTCTGGCATTACTGGAATGCCTACATCAGGCCAGTGGCTGTGTCAGTGCTTTTGCTTGTAAACTTGTTAAATTGAATTGGCTAATTTTGGATCTTCCACTGAAAGCTTTGCACTCGAGGTTCTGGGTGAGCGTGAACGTGCTGCCCAGATGGCAACCTATGTCTGGGTTCATAGTGAAAAGGGTATATTGGATACTGAGGACTTTAGCTCAATCCTCCAACGTCTCTTTCATGAGGGTGGAGTAGCCAAACTTGGTATTCGTGATTGGCGTCAGGCCTCTGTGGCAATCGTAGACGCACACATCAAAATTGATCATGTCTCAGAGACTTCTGTCTTTGAAGCACAAAGAGGTCACAGTGCTCAAACTGCCAACATGCATTATGGTGGCACTGGTGGATTCAATATTGATCGTGACTCTGAGACTAGGTATAGAGCAGCCAGTCATGCCATGCACAAGTTCTGGGGTGTAAGTCTTTGGTTTGGACATATCTTCACCCCTCATAACTGACTCTCCCCCTCTCCAACATCAGATTGACAGCATCCGCACTTCAGAATTTGTCCCAATTCCTCAAGAAGAAAGGCTTGAGTCTATCGATTTGGCTAGAAAGGCCTTGAGACTGTACACAGAAGACCAGGACGCTGAGTTCCGTACGACCTTCCAGGCAGACTGGATCAAAGGCATCTTCAATCGCAACAAAGACTACTTAATTGTGGCTCGAACTGGAGGGGGCAAGTCCCTTGCTTATACCCTTCCTCCAATGGTGGAGCTCAAAGGAACAACGGTGGTCATCCAGCCACTCAAAGCTCTGGTTGCTGAAACTTCTACCGAGCTCAGCAGAAAAAATATCCGACATTTAGTTTACACCAATCCAAGAACAGACGAAATAGAACCTTATCATCGAGTGGTAGTATGTACAACTGACAAGGCGGCCGAACCCTCCTTTCACAAGCGATTACTTGCAGCCAAGGACTACATCAATCGGATCATCATAGACGAATGTCACTCTTACGAAGACGATGTCGAATATCGCCAGTATGCTTCCGGAGTAGCCAACCTTAGAGACATAGATACACCGTTCTTCTTCATGACTGCTACAATGCAAGTGGGCCACGAACATTCTCTCATGCAGTTATTCAACATCCATAAAATAGAAACTCTGCGTGAAGTCACTGCTCGACCTGAACTGTACTTCAAAGTCAATCCTGCCTGTCTTGATCTTCCCAAGGCTTTAGCTCAAATGTACTGGAAACTGGTCCACAAGGACCTTCACAATCGCGACCGAAGCATTGTGTTTATCGAAAATATTGACTTCTGCTCTGACGCTCTGGATATCTTGTCTAAGAAGGATGTTCCAGTTGCCATCTATCACTCTGGTCTGCTAGACCATGAAGCTGTAGAGCAGGTCGCCAAGTGGCAAACAACCCCGAAATGTGTCATGATTGCCACTAGTGGATTTGGGGCTGGTATCAACTACAAGCATGTTCGTAACGTCTTCATTTACGGATTACCCAAGAACACTGAAATCAACAAAGCTTTCCAAGAGGCTGGCCGAGCTGGACGTGATCTTCAACCTGCTTCTGTCGAATTCTTCCCTTCTCATCCTCCTGAAGAAGGCACCTTTGCCTACTTCCTCAAGAGCAAGAACAACTGCATTCCTGGAATCTTTGCTCAGGCTCTGGACGGCAAGATGCTTACATGTCCGGATTTCTCTGCGATCAAGTTCTGTTATCATTGTGATCTCTTAAAGAAATCCTCCATTGAAAAGCGGAAGGAGAGTGACGTACTCGACTCATCCATTGGATACAGCATAAACGTGAAAAAGTCAAAGGACCATCAAGCAATGCTCTCAGCTTTCTCTTTGTCCATCAATGACATGCGCAAGGGTTGTGCGGGCCTATGTGGGTGGTGCCTGGCCATAGACGGACAACGTGCACTCCATACGAAGTGTCCCCGATTGACTGGATGTCTTATTTGCACAAGCAGTGAGTCTATTACACACTTCTCCATATCTTTCTCATTGTACTGACCTGTGTAACCCCCCAGCCAACCACAGTTACAAGCAGTGCAAGGCCACTCGCTTCTCGGAGTCCACCAAAAAGTCCGGAAATCAAGACCAATGGAAGTGTCCATTCTGTGGCCTTCCAAAGCACTACGAGGAACTAGCCCCCTTCCACAAAGAAAAGTATGTCCCTGGCGCAACCACCTGTGACAGTGGCCTACAAAATGTCTGTGAAAGGTATTGCTGGTACATGTGGTGGAATCAAAAGGATGACCTTATTAAGCTTGTAGGCCCCAAACTGTATCTCCCCACTGGCCCTGTTGATACCCGCATTGCTACTCCGGAGCAGTTCTCCGTTTGGCTTGGTTATCACAACTGGCTCAAGTGTCCTTGGGCTAATGCTGTCACCTTGTTTGTTGTAAAACGTGATATTTCAATGCGTACCTGGTTGTAGTTCCCACTCTTGTAGTACATATCCTTCATTGCTTAGTATAACTTGTGATGACCTCATGATATTTGCACCTGTACGTCCTTTTGTTACGCAACCAGCATACGTGTGTCCCCCACTGCCTCATGTACGGGGACAGAGTCCTCTGGACCAGCTGTCGTGTCATACAATTACATTTTATCAGCGTAGGGTCCGCTCAAACCCCATTTTCGGCGGACCCTATTCGCGCAAAATGCCCAAACAAGTTCCGGGTCCGCCGAAAATACATTTTCGGCGGTCCTGGGCGGCGCTACGTCAGTGGCAAGGCCAAACAGAGCCTAGGGTCCGCCGAAAACGCATTTTCGGCGGTCCTGCGCGGCGCTACGTCAGTGGCAAGGCCAAACAAAACCTAGGGTCCGCCGAAAACGCATTTTCGGCGGTCCTGGGCCACGCTGGCTCACGTCACGTCAAGCGAATGGCAGTAATAATGCCAGAGTCCGCCTAAAACTCATTTTCGGCGGACCTGGCCAACGCTGCGTGAAGTGGTTGGTTGTAATAATGATAGAGTCCGCCGAAAATGAATGGTTGGCGGACTACATCAGATCCGTACCGGGCACATATGGGCATTTATAATTCCGCATAAAAGCCACCCCCGCGGACTTGCTACATTCATTAGCAGCTCATCGAGTTGGCCATTGATCACTGGAGTGCAGAAGGTGGGGTTACACTCTGACGGGGAATTTTCCTTCTTTGGGTCACTGTAGATATGCTTGTACTGAGGGCACTCTCCAGTTTTAATGGGTTATTATGCTTATAGAGAGGGTGACTTGACGCTGTTACGGGACGGGAGCACTTCTACTCAACAATTACCCACCCAGTAATGTATTTCTCAGACATCAGACGGTTGTCCTGTGACGGTACTCGGCAGGGCTTCATCCACTCGCAGAGACAAGCTAGCACACTCCTGACATTTGACCGGGACAAGAGCAGCACATCTTCAAAAAGGGGTGCTGATTTCATGGCCCTTCAACATCAAGGCCACATCAAGAACTGGGGGGTTCATTGGGTCACTGTGGAACTGTACCAAACTGACTTGTCCGTGTATGTAGTCAGTTTGTTGGGTTATGATTCACTACTATGAATATTACAAGTGGTATTACATACCATCAGGCCATGCACAGTTAACAGCGATGCACATCAGGCGTTAGCAGTACTGATCTGCATGACCATGGCACCTGCCTTGCCAATGCTGTGTATGTAGTCACTGATTCACTTTATTTGTAATTAATCCTAAACATTAATTACAGGTCATATCACATAAGAATCACTATTTTACATGAGCCTCTAGCTGAGCAGCTCTATATGTACAGGATAGCTCTGGACGGCCCCATCCTGGTGCACATATGTAGTGGGGTACTATGCCTCCTGTGTGCAGTGAGTGTTCAATTGTTGATCACTCCACGCTCAATTAAAGGCTTGTTGTGCAATGTTTGCACTGACAGTTACAGTCAAGTCACGACTTGGTCTGGTCTCAAATCATGAGTTCAATGTGTGACGTGTTCACCGCAATTTCTGACCCAGGTCAAGACCTTCATGGGTT
>JAIFHY010000285.1:0-28888 GCA_022264835.1 Melampsora americana | reverse complement strand
TTCATGCCTTGGACGCTTTCCAGCCGGCAGGATCACCTCTCAAAATTGCCCTCTGCAACCACCTCTGAGATTCCGGCATCAGTATCTTAGGTAAATTAGATCATGGTGCTCTCGAATGAGTGTTCATTCAGGTTCGGTGATTTAGTGATGAGATGGCTTTCGAGCAACAACAACTCGCGAGGTTCGTCCAACGACAATGTACACGCTTCAAGACCTTGGATGTTATCTACCGAGATGCCATCGTCGAACAGAGACCCCACATGTGTATGTGGTGATGGGATTTCGACCCTCAGGTCCCGCATAAAAGGTTTGCATTTTCGCAAAGATTGTGTGCTCTGTTGTCTTCCTTCGCTGACTCTTTCACTGTGGACCTTGAAATAAGACATTCAGAACAATTCTACACAGTCAATCTCTTCGTTTAACTGATTAACCACTTTAAACGCCTTTCAGGACAACTTGGCATACACTTCAAAATGTCTGTTTCTATGAAATCTTTGGTCTCGATTTTGCTACTGGTTGGCATCGAGAATCTTGCTCCGACCCAAGCTATGAGTTTGGACAGCAGCCATCACAAGTGAGTCCGGAAAACATCGCTCAAAAATACACGCAAGTCCTGATAAAAACAATTCTCGCCGAAGCTTGATTAGACTCACTCGTCGCCGAATGAATCAAGAGGCCAATTTAAAGTCTCCGGTAACTGAGCCTTGTCCCGGAGAAATTTGTGGAGTCGTCGGTATGAAACATTTCCCCCACTTTTGTCTATGATGCTTTTGTGAAATCTATCATAGATCTAATATAAAGATACCTTCACAGGCGGCAAAGTCATAGGCGCTCGATTAGCTGCAGCGCCTAACTGCGCGCGGCAGGATTTAGCTGATCAACTCATCACAGACGCCAAGGTTGGTGTCAATTCATAACTGGGGTCATGCGAAATGCTGATAGATGTGCTCCTGTGCTGTAAAACACAGACAAGCTCTTTAGTCAAAAGCGATAAATTGCGTGAGCAGTTGATTCAATGGGCAAAACTCATCTGTGAAGTTAGTTGATGATTTATCTGAGTATCACATTACATGTGGCTGAAGAACTGACGGCAATGATAAACTTTTAAACCACATCAGTCGGAGCAAAATACTCACCCTAATTATCAAGCCAATCCTCAAACACAAAGGAATTTCTTGTATTGTCTGAAGGCCCCCCAAAAACAAGGAATTGGAGATTGCCTCCCTAAACAATTTGAGGGCAATGATCCAAGATATTCTTGACCCCAAGGTAGGAGATGTTGCCTTGGGCTCTAGACCCGAAACGTTTCCGCGCAAGAAACAACCATCCGGTGAATCAGCAACACCAGCACAGAATACATCCACTACAGTGACTCCACCTGCTAATGAGACAAAGACAGTGGATACATCCAATACAACAACCTCAACTGTTAATGCAACAAAAACACAAAATGTATCCACTGCGGCAACTTCACCTGCTGTTACACACTGCTGCTACGCTACAACTGTTAGCCTCCACCACAGATGCAGAGCCAAGAAGAAAGAGCCCAAGAAAGAAGAGCCCAAGACAGAAGAGACCAAGAAAGAAGAGCCTAACAAAGAAGAGCCTAACAAAGAAGAGCCCAAGAAAGAAGAGCCTAACAAAGAAGAGCCCAAGAAAGAAGAGGCCTAACAAAGAAGAGCCCAAGAAAGAAGAGCCTACCAAAGAAGAGCCCAAAAAGAAGAGCCTAACAAGGAAGAGCCGAAGAAAGAAGAACCTAACAAAGAAGAACCTAAGAAAGAAAATCCTGATCAGGCCGCAAAGACAGGACCTGTAGATGCATCAAAGGAAAGGTTGTTGATGCTTCCACACTCCCTGCAACATGCAATAAGCCTGAGGTCAGATATGCAGCTGGTCTAGGGGGTAGAAAGGCTACCGAGATGAGCTATGAGCCAGTTGACTCATTCTATGCCCATGCAACAGCATTAAGTGAGTCTGAAACCACAAAATGGCACCAAAAAACTTTAGTTGGGTGAAGCTTGTGTGCTAACATTCTGATTGGACTTGACTGGAACAGATTTTCAAATTATAACTGATGGTAAGAATCACTCATTTAGAATTTTATTGAGGACACAAATAATCACACAGAGATGGAATGAAAACAAGACTAACATTGCTGATTGATGCTGTCACAAACTTTCTCCCCCTAGCAATTTGTGACAAGATTCTTGCTTGCCTCAAAGATGCCAAGAAAAAGGAAGATGAGGTACAGAAGATATTCAAAAGCTGCAAAGATTTGTCCAAAGCCATAGGACCAATCAAGAAGAGTGGTAAGGCTGCAGATGAGTGGAATGCTGGGGTGAGTATCTTTCTTTTGGACTCCACTAAGATACTATCTGATAGATACCCAATTATTCTAAACCCTTGTTTTGCTTTGACAATGCAATAATTTATATAAATCATCAATAGTTGTAAGTGGTTTTCTTCTGAATCAAGTAAGTTTAACAAAAGCTGATATCAGATGATTACTCAGTGGAATCTCCACCGACTTGAAGTCAAAGGATAAGTAGGAAGCTGAAAAATCAATGGATAAAAGCGGCCTCTGCTGATCAAGTTCAAGAAGAGTTTAAATAAGGCAGATCTTCACTAATATCTTTGTCAATGGCAATAAAACTTGAAGATGTTGTTCTGATAGAATCGTTCCATATCCCTGCTAATTTTGAGTTTGCACACTTCCAGATCACCAGTCTTTGTTGTCACATCAAAATTAATTCTACAATTCCAATGAAAATATCTTATATTTCTCTAAAGTTATCTCTGATATGAGCCATACCCAAAAGACAGAGCGCAAAGTCATGGGTTTTTATAGAGTATCTTTTGTTTCAATAGCTTTGAAAATACATACAAATTGATTTACATACTATTCATGGGTTCAGAAATCACACAAAGTCTAAGAATATATAGTGGAGATAACCCTCACCCTAACTTCACCCCCAACCCCTCACATACCAGAGAGGAGTTAAGTAGAAAGCACGGTACATGGGGTGCTCTCAGGCATACAGGCTGTATAAAGTTGACTTCTCATACACAGCCTGCTGCGGTAGTGCCCCAATTTAGTATTATGCCACCCAAATCATGGGTTATGGCCTATGGTCCTCCCTAAAACCTATATGGGTTATTATTATGTGATATTCCAAAGTTATGGGTTATGTACACAATTTTATTGCAATTTTTTGGAAGTGACCAAACTTGTGTGGGTTTTGTCAGCCCTGTCAATGAGAACATGGATATGTACTAAAATGATGACTTATAATATAACAAACACTTGAAAACTATCATTATATATATAGTGGGTGGTGTCAAAGCCTTTGAATTTTTCGACAGGGTAGATTCCCCAAGAAGTGACATTTTGACCCCACAGGACTAACCTGCAAACAAGGGCTTGTTTCCCTCAGATCCACCTCACTATCTATAATAAAAACAATATGTGATTGGATTTTGAAAAAAGCTATGCATAGGAAGCAGCAGGGTCAAGAATCATGAATGAATCTGTCCAGTGTCCATGAGGTGAGACAGTCTCGAAGTCCCCCCTTTGTGTCTGTTAGAATTCTCCTTACGTGGAATTCTCTTCTCCTCATCCTCAACTCTCCCTCTCCTCTCCCTCTCTTAGTCTAGGGTAATACCACACATGTAAGTATATACGTACACCGCATCCGGCGGAAACGTTACCGACGTCAAGAACGTCACTCACTACCAATGGGGCCCGTTTGATGTACATCACAATCCCGACGTCGAGAACATTTCTGGCGGACGCAGTGATACAAGTCGAATCGACTTTAAACGGATGTGTGCATGAATGGAGTGCGCTGGCTACCGCGAACTAGCAATAGTGAACAAGGCAAAAGGTCAGTGGGCTGGCACACTTGAAAGCTAGGATTATGAACTATTATGAATTCCCGGATATCTACGACCGAATCCTAGATTCCGGCGTCAGTAGCGAGGATAAGAAAAGCATGTTAAAATGCGTCCGAATGATCGTCCACTCAGCCTTGGTCAGCTAGTGATGGGACTTGTTTTGAGAACAAGCTCGAGCCTCGCCCGTATACGATAGCAGGGCTTGGAAGCTACACACCCAGAAGCCTACATCAAAAACGTCATCGTAAGCGTATAAGGGCAGCATATGAGCCAACAGTTTCAGAATAAAAGGTAGACGTATTTGGGATTTTCTCCCCTTTCCTCTCCATTCTTTGCCCTTTGTACCATATATTTTGTAAAAAGAAGTGCAAAATTCCCATAGTGTTCCTTTGAATCACCTTTTTCCTAGCCGACTTCTTGCTTCAGGCGCCTTTCCAGACCACTCAGCATACAATTCATCATGTTTATCTATATAAAACCTTTGATTTCTATTTTGCTACTGCTTGGCATCGAAAATCTTGCTTCGACCCAAGCTATGAGTTCGGACAGCGGCCATCACAAGTGAGTCCGGAAAACATCGCTCAAATATATACGCAAGTTCTGATAAAAGGAACAATTCTCGCCGAAGCTTGGTCAGACTCACTCGTCGCCGAATGGGTCAAGAGGGCAATTTAAAGTCTCCGGTAACTGAGCCTTGTCCCGGAGAGATTTGTGGAAATATCGGTATGAAACATTTCCCCTACTTTCGTTTATGATGCTTTGTGAGATCTATCATAGATCTATCTAATATAAAGATACTTTCACAGGCGGCAAAATCCCAGGCGCCCGATTAGCTGCAGCGCCTAACTGCGCGCGGCAGGATTTAGCTGATCAACTCATCACAGAGGCCAAGGTTGGTGTCAATTCATAACTGGGGTCATGCGAGATGCTGATAGATGTGCTCCCGCGCTGTAAAACACAGACAAGCGATAAAGTCAAAAGCGATAAATTGCGTGAGCAGTTGATTCAATGGGCAAAACTCATCTGCGAAGTTAGTTGATGCTTTATCTGAGTATCACATTACATGTGACTGAAGAACTGATGGCAATGATAAACTTTTAAACCACATCAGTCGGAGCAAAATACTCACCCTAATTATCAAGCCAATCCTCAAACACAAAGGAATTTCTTGTATTGTCTAAAGGTTCCCAAAAACAAGGAATTGGAGGATTGCATCCCTAAACAATTCGAGGGCAATGATCCCAAGGTGTTCTATGATCACAATGTAGGAGATGTTGCCTTGGGCTCTAGACCCGAAACATTTCCCCGCCAGAAACAGAATCTTTACAAAGGGCCTAAGAGCAACACTACATCGACGGAGACCGGTTCGGGCAAGAAAGACGCATCAAAAATGAAGGTTGTCGATGCTAAAGATCTCCCTAAGAAGTGCAATAAGCCTGAGATTAAATATGGGAAGGGTTTCCCGGGTAGGCCACCTGCTGAAATGACTTATATGCCAGCAGCTACAAAGGATGAATACTATTCACATGGGGCAGCGTTGAGTAAGTTGAATTTACAAAATAGACAAGAACATCTTTCTTTGGTTCACACTCCTGAGATAACATTTTGTGTCCATTGAACTGGAAAAGATATGAATATTATAGCCAATGGTAAGAAAACTTCATTTAAAATCTGTCTAACAAAGATCAAATGATCAGAAAAACTAACTTCGTCAATGACCTTGGCTAGCCCTATGCGACCAGATTCGAGCTTGTCTCAAAGAGGAGAAGAAAGAGGATGACAAGATATTCACAAGCTGTAAAGCTTTGTCCGAGGCCATCGGAAATCCTGTAAAGAATGATGGAAAGGCTGCAGATACCTGGAACGCAGGGGTAAGCTTTTCAACCTTCTAAATCTTACCAAGAGATGAACTGAGAAACCTTGGTAATTCTAATCTATAAATCTGCTTTGTTTATCCAATAATTTTTTTCCAATGATCAAAAGTTGTAAGTCATTCTTTTCTTGAATCAAGTAGGTATATCAACAAAAGCTGATGTCAGATGAACACTTATGTAGTGGACTCACCACTAAGTATAAGGATGTCAAGTAGTCAATTGAAGATCACCGATCAATCTGTTGATGCAAACAGTTTCACCGTTCTCGAAACCCATACCTCATACTCCCCCATTTACTTATTTTTGACATTTTCACAACCAAAAAAAGCTTTGCAGACAGTCAGATCAATTCTTCTCAGATATCTCAAACTAATGCAACTTTCAAATTTAGAAATTTGTCATCATTCTCCATTGTATAATAAATTCATCATAAACCCTACATTCCTACGGACAATTTCAATTGTGTAAAAAATCAAAATTCATCTGTATATATATATATTGAATCAACTTGAAGAAAAAGTACCTCAATTGAGGTTTTTCAAAAATGTGGTGTCTAGTTGAAGTTTGAGTTTCATCTCATCATTCACTTTTCATCAAATAAAACCCTTCTGCAGGAGGTGATCTCATACAAACCAGATGCTAACTGTCCAGTTTGTGTCGAGATGTGACATGTGATATACCATGTACCACTTTTGTGTGTCTTATGAGTCCTATACTCTGGTATCTTCCTCTATGTTAATACCCAACATATTTGAGATCCCAGTTGTTGTCAAGATAAACCAAAAGAAACAGATATCTGTAAGAATTGGCTTCCATCTCATGTGAGACATAGAACCTTTCAAAGCAAATGTCAGCAAGCAATGATATAAGCAAAAATAGAGACATCTAGTGTCTTCATAGTAAATCTTAAAATCAGCTTGAAGGTAAATTGTCTTTCATGTATAATTCAAATTAATCTACACATCCAAACCCCCTCAAAATCTCCCATTAATCATTCTCATATGAGCAAAAGTAGCCTCACCCTTAAAAAAAGAAAATTAAAATCCATAAAACAAACACAACAATATATATATATATATATATATGGATCACTTTCTTCAACTTTCTCTTTTTTTCAATAATTATAATCTTTTCATACACCTACTTTAATTTTGAAAAAATATACTTAAACTTACAACAAAAAGAAATCTTGTTTTCTTCTTCTTCTTCTCTTAATTATAACATTCATCACATTCTTCCTATAGAAAAGAAAGATTAAATCAAAAATCAAAAAAAAAAAACTTTATACATTCCTCTTCCTCTTCCTCTTCTTCTTTCTCTTTCTTTAATCTTCTTTCTTTCAAAATTCATAATCCCATTTTACATGATTCTCTCTGTATGATAATTTAATCTATCACTCCAACAAAATCATACATTAGAAAATAGTTTGAGATCATTCATTCACAAACCAATTCAAAACTTACGATAAAAAACCCAAAAAAAAACACCTCAACAAACTTTCAAAGGAAACCCCTACTGTTTCTTTTCCTTAGTAGAAAGTCCCATCAACCACTTTTTCCAAATCGAACTTTTCTTAAACTCAATCAAAACCGGATCAAATCTCTCAAACCCCTCGACTTCAAACTTCATAAATTGAAGTTTCTTAGCCACACATAATAAAGTAGAAGTATAATTAATCGCGGTCGATTTTGATAAATGTGACATGGCTTTGACCAAGAAAACTAATAATTTCAAATTCGTGAACGGTAAGGAGTTGATCGATAAATCATAAAAGAATTTAAAGTATTTGTGCACTAGTCGTTTGATGTCTGGTTGACTGGTTAAACCTTCAAATGGGGTTTTACCTTCGATCTTATAATTCCAAAACACTTCTTCAAATGAATTCACATCAATAATCATTGCTACGAATCAATCAAACAAAAAACATTAGTCTCTTCACTTGTTTTTAGATCTTCAAGAATTTGGAACTGACCATTGGATTCCCACCTAAGCAATTCGAGAATCGCTTCCATATTCTTTCGAATATGTTTTGGTTTTCTGATACTACTAAAATCGATCTTATGAACCGGTTCTTTAACTTGATCTACAGGAATCACATAAGAATTAGTCCCAGTGGAAGGAGCTTCCTCAATCAGTTCTGACTCTGATTCGAACTCTTCCACCGAACTATCATCATCCGACCCCTCTGAAACCCTTTGTCGTTTCTGAGTCGGTTCAACATCCAAACCCGATTTTAACGGTCGTTTCTGACTCTGGGACCCACTAGAAGGTTTTGGTGACAAATCGAGATCTTGATGACCATTCAAGTGCCCATGATGTAACTTATTCGCTGATCGTCTAATACCACCTCCATTAGTATAATAAATCAAAGGAAACCTACGATCGTGTAAAAACTCTTTCCAAAGTGATTGAGGCCAGATCGGAGTTCGATCAGGCTTATAAGAATGATGAAAATAATCAAAACTAAAGTTTCTAGACCATTCTAATTCTCGAATGTTCCTCGAGATTTGTGATGTACAGATTCCATTTAATCTTAAACCTAATTCGGCCCATAAGATCGATTTCTTTAATGTGATGGGAAATGGTGAGATTTGTTGAATTGAAGTCCATGTAAGATATTTCCTCAAGGTGATGATATGTGAATTCGTCATAGGTAATTTACCTCCTTTCATTCCTTTCAATGCGCTCACTTTTTCTCGTTCATCTCCAAGAAGTTTCATCACTTCTTCAGTCATTTTTTGGTCTAATCGGGATCCAACCCAAAGCATGAGTGTGAGTGTGAGACGGGATGATCTTGATTTGAGAGAAAAAGAGACTCACTTGGTGCCATTTCCGATCTCACTTCCCTCAAAGCTTCTTCTGGATAATTCAAAATATGATTCAAAAACGGATTAAAAGTGTGAATGTCGGAATTGGAGATCTGAGAAGTAGATTGAGAGGTATCACAAGTCGGCGAAGGTGATCTCGATTCGCTCATCTCTTCTGATTCCTCTGAATTAGTAGTGACCGCCGAATTGATCGAATCAGATGAGGTAGTGAAGTTCATATTTTCTAAGTGTGTAGTTGGTTTTTGAACTCGATCTTCGTGATACACAATCGCTGCCTCTAACATTTGGTATTCGGGAAAGTTTTGGATTTCTCGATAAATGTATGATGTATTAAGAAGACAATCAGATGCTTCTGAATATTTTTCTGCTAAGATATAAGAACCAGCCATTTGTAAAGCTAAGAGAGTTTGCATAGGTCTATATACATCAAAATCAAATCAAATCAGAAGTGATCAATTTTAAAGAGAAAGAGATTAATTGAAATGAAATTGATAAGAGAAACTTACTCGCTAAATTGATCAATAATATCGGATTCTAAAATCATAAACCTTAAATCGGTCAGTTGAATCGGAATCATACAAATGGCTAAAAAAGTAGTAGCGATTGAGAAATGTTTAGTTTTTAATTTTTTGTTTAAATTTTCAGGAAATGAATCGATTTGAATATTAAACCAATCCATGGCAATCGAAATATCATTTAAGAATTTCTTTTCATTTTCAAATAATAATTGTTGACGATTTGATTGAGTGATGGAATTGGTAGTAGTAGTAGTAGTAGTGGTGGTGGTTTGAATTGGATTTGAATCACCAATAAAACTCATTAAGAATTCACGTAAACTGATCGCTGCTTCTGATTCAACAAAATAAACTTTACTTTTAGATTTCAAAAGTAATTGTAATTGGATTGATTGATTAAATCCATCTTGTGAGATTCGTGATAAGATTTCTAAACTTGAATCTAATCCTACTAGATTCTTTATGTCATTTTCTTTATAAACGTATATTGATTTTTCTGTATTCATGATGATTTCGATCTAAAACTTGGTCGCGTCTTTGATATTGTGTAGTTGTTGTTTCAAGAATCGAATGATGGTTTCTTGTGATTGATTGATTGATGGTTTCTTGTGTTTGATTGATTGATGGATTGATGGATTGATATCAGATGGTAAATGGGATCATAAAGATATAAAGGTCAATTAGTATTTTGAAAAAGGATGAAGGTCTTCCTTTGTTCTGTTGTTGATGATAAGATAATACTTTAATTTGTCATTCTGTCATATTGTCTCATTGTCATTCATGCACATTGTAAATTCGATTGCAGATCATCTCAAAGGTTTCATGTCCATTGGATTTCACAGATCCTCATTCAAGTTTGAAGATGTCATGTGTGTGATAATCTGAATTGGAACCTATCCCTGTTGAGCGAAATCGAAAATCGAAATTAAATTAAATTGAATTTATTATTATCCATTATTTGGTTTGATGACTTGATGACTTCAACTTCTTTAAATCTAATCAAATCCACTTCAACTCATTCAATCCTCACTTCAATCTCAAATGATCATCATCCTCAATCAACTTCAAATCGTCAGTTTAACTATTCCTTCCAATCAATCCAAACTCATCCAAACTCATTCTTTCTACTGCGTCTGATTCCAATCGATCAGATCGAACATCGATCGATTCACTTCATCAACCTATCAACTCAATCACCAATACACTTCAAAAAGATGTTATCAATTACCATCCTATTCAAATATCTAATCTTCCACTTGATCAGGTACTTCACCACCTGACAATCATATCATCGCTATCGCTTCTATAGCTGACCATGTCCTTTGGTCTTCAATACAAATCAGACTGGGCTCGGTCATGCACTTCAAGACGCTATCCGTCAGCAAGATTGTTCCTTTCCATCGCGGACTATGTTGTCTAGAACCACCCAGCACACCGGGTCCCAATACGCTATCAATCAGACACTCGATCAACTGACTGGATCAGATGAGCAAGTTTTCATTTCTTAAATTGCATAAAGGGCTTCATTCACATACATCAGCAAGCTATCCATTTTAAAGTACTACAATGCGACTCATACAAACTTGCTTTGAATCATCTTCTTTTAGATCTGCCATGTTTGAACATAGTGAAACAGTCCAGGCTTTAGAACGGATCCTTCAATCCCAAATATTTGAAATGGTATCACAACAAGCAGCACAGGATGATCCCAACACTCAGCATACTCTTCAATCACAAGTCAACATCTTATCACTCACCGACAAATCTCTTCACTATAATAATCCTAAAGTCAATTCCCAGATCCTGAATGACGAAAATTTCTTCAAGGCAGCGACCGCTTGCTTACAACGCCAAGATGCCCGAGAAGCTCTGAATACACCTCATCACAAACCTTCTGAGAGCTCAAACCACGATCATCCGAGTCATACAGCGCATTCACTTCAGGCCGTTTCGACCGAATCTGCAAATATGTTCATCGATCCTCGCCTTCATGTCGACTTGTCGACTTCTGATGAGATCGTACAGGTAGATTCTTTCAAGTCAGCAAAAGAAACTTTCACCAGTTCAGAATTCGGTCCAACTGAACAGTTAGGTTTGGAGTTCGAGATGAGAATGAATGATGGGTTATCAACTCAACCTGATTGCCGTGGAATCTCTGCCGAGGGATTGCCTTTTGGGCTAGACTTCTCCACTGAGTTTGAAGACTCGAATCTTCCCGCAGAGCTAGAAATGCTCTTATCTCAAGATATACAATCAATCGAATCTCCTAGTCAGACGCTTTTTTCATCTACTGCCTTACGTCGAAACAAATCACCTGAGGCAGTCATTGTTAATCCTCTTAAGCGAACTCAATCTCGAAGTAATGCATCTCGTCATTGGATACGTCGCCCTAGCTCATCTATCTCAGCTCTTTTAATCAAAGATGATATATCCAAATCACCGTGCAAGAGTCGAACAAGGTACTCAACAAGTCCTAAAGGATCCCAGTCTCTTTCAACAATACCTGATCCTAATGTTCATCCTTTATTACAAGGTCTAGAATTTGAAGAAGGAGAAGATTTGAATCAAATGGACTCAAGTCCAATAAAACCAAATCGTTCATCCAGAAAAAGAGCTAGATCATCTACTAGTCATAAAAATCAATCACAATCATCGCCATCTGATGATTCAGAAGATAATGATAATGACCCTAGTACTCCAAAATCACTCAAAGCAAAACAACCAGAAGAGAAAGTAGAAGAAATTTCATCAGATTCTTTATCTAATCTTTCACAAAGAGGAATTGATGTACATGGATCAGGAGCAGGAGGAGGAGCAGCAGCAATCTTAGAATCGATCCTATCATCAACATGTACAAGTACAACAGAGAAAAAAACGAAACACAAATTACCGTTGACAAGTTCATTACTTTCAATCTATATCAAAAGACCATGTGACCCAAAATCCAAAACCCACCAGATTTCCAAAAGTATTGAATCAGAAGACGATGTGGATGTGGAGATCCCACCTGAAAGTTATCATAATCCAGATCAGTTCAGATCATTTAATCGAATTCACTGGACAAAAGAAGAAGAAGAATTACTGTTGAATGAAGTGGAAATGAATTATCAGCGGTATGATTGTATGTCACAAATCATGAAACGTCATGGTCCTAATGGTACAGTCTCTACTCGGTTCTCTGATCGGACAGGAGTTTCTTTAAAGGATAAAGCTGTGAATGTAAGTCAATCTCCAAATGAAAACTCGATTCAGATCTGTTCTTCATGAGTTGATGTTCTTTTTCTTTTGTCTGAATAGATTTCTTCTAGATGGTATAGAGATAAAACGGAAGTGAGTGAGATTAGAAGAAGAGCGTTTGCTAGGTTTAGACCTAAACAACTTCGAGGTAAACTTCGAAGTGAATTACCTGGAATGAACCTTTTAGAATATTCAAGTAAAGTGGAAGAAAAGGGGGTTTGAAATGAAAAAACCTAAGTTTTGATTTTTTTCTCAATTGATCTCAAAAAGAAAGAAAAAAATCAATCGGAATTTTGAATGATTAATTTTGATTGAGGTTTCAAAAAAGAAAGGGAGTCTATCTGAAAGACTTTGTGAGTAGAATCATATACTGTTTTTTCCAATTTTATTAAAGGGTTTTTTTTTGGTTAGAAGGGTAGAACATTTTTTTAAGAAATTGGTATGTAGTCAATTTAAAGAATTGAAGATGTTTGAAAAAGAAAAAACTTAATATGTTCATAAGAAGTGACTCACTTCCAACTACCTATTCCTTTCTCCAAAATTCATCAAGATCAGATGTTGCAAAACCTTTATAATCATTGTCCTTGTTGATCTGATTTCACAAAAGACTAATACATCTGTGCCTTTTGGATATATGATCTTCAAACTGGTTTTGACCAATTGAGGACAAATGATCATCAAGTGATCATCCCTTCAAGTCCAAGTGTAGAATTTGTATACTTGAAATCAATTGTTATAGGCTTTATAGGGCCAACCAAGGATTTGAGAGCTTTGATTGAATTTCATATTTACCTACCTGTGCTACTTATGCGTGAACTCATCTTATTTGAGTATGTACATGATCTCTTTATAATGACTTCAAGTGCAAAGAAAACCCTGCTTTGAAATTTTGGTAAGTAAGTTCTCATTGGTTGTGGAAAGGTTTCATTTCTCATACATCATCTATCTATATCATTTTTTTTATCTTTTTTTGATGATTTTTCTTTGATTTTTCAAATGAAATCTTAAGCTGACTGATCCCATCAAAATTGAGCTTCAGGGGTGCTCCTGAGTAAGTGCGTCGAACGCGCTGTGCTCCATCATGTGAGGTAGGGCTTGAAGTAGTGCACAGTCTCATCCGGTCAGACGAACTTGCACTTGAGATGACTTGAGATTTCCAAGAAAAGCACAATTTCATCCAGGCTACGCCGCGGTTCGAGGGACTTAGGGGTTAAGTTAGCAGGTTTATGTGGATAAATCCAATCAACGAGATTTGATTGATTATAACGCATGTGGCTATCTCGAGTGATAAAGTGATCTAAGAGATGAATTGCATGTTTTTAGCGAAGTTGATTCAGTTGTCTCTCTGATCGTGTGGATCTCTTTCTTCACTTTTCACAATCACCGATCATCAAGTGAACATACATATTTCAAGTGGGATCTCATTCAAGCCCACTCAAGTTCAAATTGAATCATGATAGAAGATGTTCTAGGTAGAAGATAATCAACAATCTCACAAGAGAACAGAGGAAAGCACGACATTCAATTGGTTGAATGCTATATTGAGCTAAATTTTGAACGCTTTGAGTCAAAAGACCTTCGACTAATCTTGACTTCATCACCTGGGCTCTCACTTGATTTTTACTTTACTTCATCCCAGACTCAAATTCCTCTGTCATCACTCCTGATTACCTTTGACTTTCCCCCTCTTCTGCCTGTCTTTCGCTTTCGACTTTTTCAACCATTCTTAACCTTTTTCTCTATGTCCAGACTTTCCTCAACATCATCATCATCCTTATCATCAGGACCCTCACCACAATCCTCACCTCATAAAGCTTGTCATGAATCGACTCCGTTATTATCACAAAACAACAATGTTACCAATCCTAACATAATCTCCAATACAATCACTCGTATCAAACAACGTGAAGCACATGCGTTTTGGCTCGTACCGATTCTCCTACTCATGGCTATCTCACTTGGGATGAATACCAGTCCAAAGTTAGAGATCCATACTCAACTGATCTGTCGATCATTATCAATAGATCAACCTAATCATCGCGAATTCGAAGCTGCTATTCATTCAGGTGGAGGCTTCTTAACGATTGCTCATTCAGATTGGGTTAACAAATGTAGAAAAGATCCGATGGTTAGTTCTAGACTTAGTTTACTTTCCACTATGATCTCCTTAGTGATGGGATCACTTTCAGTTCTTACGACGGCTTATTGGTGTTCGCTATCTGAAAGAATCGGTAGAAGATTAGTCTTAGGTTGGGCATTTTTTGGATTTATCATCAATGATGCAAGTTTCTTAATCATCATTAGATTGATGAGATCTGATGTATTACAAGATTATAGATTATTAATCATTCCTTCAATCTTAGAAGGTTTGACGGGTGGACCGGCAACCGTTCAAGCTTTATTTAATTCTTATATATCTGATTGTGCTAAAGGTTCAAATTCTCAAACGATCACCTTTTCATTATTCTTGGGTTTGATGATGGCCGGAATGGCGATCGGACCTACGATCTCGGCTAAGATTGTAAATTTAAAAGATGATATCTTATTACCATTTTATATTATTCTGATCTTATTAATCATTGTCTTTGGGTTTAGTCTTTATGTGATACCTGAAAGTCTTTCTAAAGTTAAACAAATCGAATTTTTAAAAAAACATCAAGAAGATCTTAATCAATTAAAAATCTCCTTTGCTCCGTCAAACTCAAATCGAATTAGGTTTTATCATTTAAGATTATTCGTCTATCAACGTAGAAAAATGTATCTTAATTTTCTTAAACCTTTGATGATTTTATGGCCTACCAAATCAATTGAGAATCATAATCGAATGACTAGGGATTGGAAACTTACTTTGATTGGAATTGCTTACGCTCTATATGGTTCAGGTACTGGAGCATATGGAATTAAATTACAAGTTAAGCTCAATAATCTAAACTCACTGATCTCTTCTCAAAATGGGTATTTTCTTTTCGAAGTTTTAAAACTCACCTTGTCTCAATTTTTTCTATGCAGTACGCGATTTTCAGGTTTCAATGGGGTCCCATCGAGACGGGTTACTTTCTTACCACTCTAGGACTTTGTCGTGTGATGGCTTTATTAGTCATCATTCCGATTGTAATTCGATTGTGGAAAAGATCAACCCAAATCATCAATCTTGAACCACGTCCACCATTCGTGGTCAATTCTAATGGAAACTCTAATAAGAAATATTCATCATTGTCTTCCAGATTAGGACAAAGGCCACTTCAATCTGAACCGATCACCATTTCAATTCCTAAACTTACTCCTTCACCTAATCCTCGTAAGACATTAAGTGATGCTAGTAAGTCTTACATTTACATTTCTTTTTCCTGTCAAAGAATCACGAATCCCAAAGAGGTTTTCTCAAAATCTGATCCAACTTTCACGAAATTACACCACAGAATTTGATTTAAAGTTTGCAAGATACTCGATCATATGGGACGCATTATCCATTGTGATTTTGATTGTTTCGCCATCCATGTCTTGGTTTATCATCGGATCCGGTATGCAATCATTAGCTGGTTCAACTAGTTCTGCTATTCAAGCTTTAGCAATTAACTGTGTACCAGGTGAAAAAGTCGGACAAGTGATTGCTTCCTTTTCGATCCTTCAAGTGCTTTGCTCTCAAGTTTTGGGTATGTGATTTTTTTCTCTATTCTTTGAACAAAGACAAAGTTAATCGATTAAGGTTGGGTTTTAGGTCCGTTGTGTTTGGTGGAGTCTTTTCGGGTACGGTGGGAAGCTTCTCAGAAGCATTCTTTGTGGTGGATATTATGTTGATGGTGGTTGTATTAGTTGTACTCTCAATGGTTAGACTAAGGTCTACTGAACATCATCATTCGATTGCAAATCATCAAGAGCTTGATTCTTCTATTTCTTCTTCCTCATCTGATGATGATGATGATGATGATGATGATGAGGTTGAAGAGATTGATGAAGTAGTTGTTCAACCTCGTAGCATTTAAAACCCTTCGTTCATTCCTTTCTTTAACAAAACTACATCAATCAAAATGTATGATTATATTTTTATTACACATCAATTATCAAGCATTAGATCGATTCATCATTCATTATCAAAACTTCTCACTTCTCTCTCTTAGTCAAATCAAGCTGGTACTATGTTTTTCTTCTTTTTTTCTTGCAATAGATATCATATCACTCATCAAACTTGATATAAAGGTATCAAGATGCGGAATGGATTTTGTTGGGTGGGGATTGTATTAATCGATTTAGTGAAGATTGGTGATCATTTATTTATTTAGATCATCTTGTCATTCTCATTACAGCTAGCTCCAAGTCTAGCTAGTACTACAGTTTCTTTTTTCTGATTTTTTGCTTGCAATGGAGATCATATCACTTACAAAACAGAGTATGGCTAAGATTTCTTCTGTTGGATGTTTTCTTAATTTTTTCTTCAGTATATCGGGTTTCGTAGAGCATTTCATTGGATCTATCTCAATTTCTAACAAAGCTTGAGTGTATCCTTTTCCCAAGATCAGATAAATTTTGCGGGAAACTGGTGCTCCAAATGCTAAAGGCACTGGATCTGTACGTTGAATGTTGTGAGAGGGGTTGGTGTTAGAATTGCAATGGACTATGTATATGTGATAAGCCAAAAGGTGTAGAATGATTCTCTGTTGTCATTCAGATAGTGGAGATTGATGAAAATAAGAAAAATTCAAACATGAAGATAGAAAAGCCTTGTGAGTTGAATGGAAAAAGATGAAAGTTGATAGGCAAAAGTTGATATATAAAAAAGAATCACTCCAGATTAAATCCCCACCCACTGGCCAAAAGTAGGAAACATTCACATAAGGATTAGCTGGAAAATCATCCTAGTGTGGGAATCGGTCCAGAGACCTGAATTTTTCAATCTCACACCAAAGAGGAATGGAATGAATGCTTAATGAGCAAGGTGAAATGGATAATATTTTAAGTGACCTCCGAACAAAGTTAATGATTTGGATAATTTGTGATTGATGAGTTGGCTTTGAAAGGTCAGGAGAAAAAAACCATCAATTCCGCGATCAGAATGGATGAGAGAAAGATAAGTGAGAGGTTGAATTCATGCTCCTTACCATCGTATTCGACGAATATAGAGCTTGGTATAAAGAGGTGAGATCCCACTCATCAAACGTGAGTGTTCTGCATTGGTGAGAAAGGTTGACTTCAGCTTCGGGATCTTTGATTTGATTTTGAAGGAGATGATCCAGGTGTTCGGAACCATTGAATGAATAAGATTGTAATTGGATAATGTATTCTAACAATAAAAGCTTATGATCAGGATATCTCTTGAAGATCTCTTCTTGATAGATTTCCATCAAGGTACTGAGAAGTGAATTTAATTTAGAATCATTTGATTTTCTTGGTACTGTCCATTTGCTATCTTTGTATTTTTCAAATATCTTGGGTTGAACAGTTTTAGTCTTCACAAGCATATCTTCAAGGATAACTCTTCGGGAAGATGGGATAAGATCATCGTCTGGATACAATACATGGTTCATTCTGATCGTCAACCCGAGTTTCATGTTTCATAAAAGGAAATCTGATTGACTTACTAAAATAAAATATTTGATTAGCAGAATTGATCTTGGGTAAACTTGGGTTAAGACCAGGATAGGTTTGTTGTAATATCTTGGCAAAGTTCAATGGGATGGGTGATAAGTCTTGAAAGAACTGTTTGAATGTTTCAAAAAACTCTTTCCTGAACCAAGCTGCAACTGACAATGAATTTAAAATCTTCACTCCATTCTCAACTGAAGCATAACTCAAAGATGATAATGCCTTTTTGAAGTCTTCCACCTCCGCACTTTCAAAGTTTTCAAACGGCTTCAGAACTGAAAGTGCTTCTTTATTAATTTCAGTCTCTGAGGGTGAAATACACCTCAAATGACAAACTGCTCTCTTGCCATCTTCTTTCACCCATGAAAGAGTAGGTTTGGAAATCATAGACTCCTGTAATCCTCCTGGTGGTCCCTTGAAGATCCACGTGTGCTTCTGGAATAAATGATCTATCATACTATCTGCAAACGCTTTCTCCTGAGAGCGTAGATTGGTAATTACTACAAATCAAACTTTGGATCTTTTCAATTAGTTTTTTCGACACTTTGGTCTTCACTGGTACTGAAAGACTCAAAAAATCGTCATGAATCTCTTTCATCAATCCAGTTGGAGTGTAGCCACCATTCTTTGTGAGAATGTAGATCTTGAATTCATTGATGACTTTGATCCTTCCCAGTGGCTCTCGTAATACTATTTTATGTGATTCTCATCAGTGATAGACAAAGACTAGAAGAAACGGAGTGCATACCAATGTTGGATATATCATTATGGATGTCTAACTCATGATGATCATTGCGTGGAATCAAACATATGTTCGATCTCAGCTTCGATCGCTTTTTCTTGTCCTGAATAAATCATATCAAACATAAGTCGGAAAATATCATTGAACCGGTTTCCTCCCACTCACCTTCAAGAAGAGAAAGCTCGGCTTCACCACGAGTGACCAGAAGACCATGACGAAAATCTTTCAGATATGATCCGGACCCGTTCGAAAGAAAAGGTTTGATACGCAAAAGGATTGCAAGAATCCATAATCTCTCTCTTGGTTTCAGAGATGGTGAATCTAAAACATTGAGTGATTCGATTATACACGGAACTATGGATTCCTTTGTTGATTTAGGATCCCAATCGAGATTTCTTGATAAAAATAAACCTCCAGAATTCAGGAATCGTAGAGCTAAGTTCTTGATCTGTTCATTCTTTTGGCTGTAGATGAATCTAAGAGCAATTCCTTTATACATCTCTAATGTCTTGATGGAAGGAGAATATCGAACATCATAAACATTATCGAGCACAAGACCTTTAAATTTACTCTGGATAGATACTTCTGGATTGATTGATTTCATAAATCCGAATGTGAGGGGCCCTACACCAATATGTGATGCAGAAGTACTATAATCTGTTGCTTTAAACAGTGAATCACTATCTTTGACTTCCAAAAGTGGTACCAAAAGAGGACTACCATCCATTGGGATGGCACTAGAGGTGTGCAACACACTCATGGCCATCAGAAGAAAAGAAATCTTGTGCCACATCTTTCTCAAGGGAGATGATATGAACAGATGAAAATTTTCTATTTTGAAATCGAACGAGGCGATTCTCAAGAGGAGTGGATTTATAGTCCTAGAAACTCCGGCGGTTACTGATAAGAACCTACGAGAAGATGATATGCTCCAACTCGGTTGTAGATTGAAATTATAGACACATGCTACAGATATGTACCAGTTGCAATCGATATAATCTTTAAACTTTGGTGATGATCCGTTGCATATAGGCATTAGAAAGGAAAAACTATCACTCAGATTCAATTTTTCAAAGTGATGGGGAAAAAAATGCTATAGTCATATGGCATGAACCTCGGCTTTTTTGTTCACATTGTTTCATACGCCAATATTTGAAGATCACTGAGAAAAAAAATTGCAATCAGAAGTCATGTTACATCTCTCAAAATCTAATCCGAAGAATCATTTGTTCACAAAGTTAAAAACGTACCGAAAACCTGGATTATTGAAATATGAAAACTTGAAAAAGTCTTCTACCCAGAAATGAATCAAATTTCGGTCATCGATCAATTAACTATAGTGTATCAATTGGGATACATGGAAAAGCTAGAGTAATTTGAATTTTTCTTATAAAGAATTCGCAAGTGATCTATGATATTGAATAATTTCAATCTATAAACGTATTCAGAGTACCTTTGATTGATATGATGTGACCAAATTTAGACAATTTGTTTCACTTTACAACTATATCTTCCCTCATTGAAGGTCGTTCCTCAGGGTGATCTTTCATGCATGCAAGAAACAACAGATCAAAGAGTATAACATCACAGAAAAAAAAATACAAGAAACTTATGCGAGTCTGGTCACTTTGATATATCTTGTGTGTCATTGAAAGCACTTTGTGTAAATTTTGTCACTAGATTCAGAGCTTGGCCACTGATTGTTTACAAATCCAAGATATCCAAGAAGCTGCTTGGATGAAAGGGATGTGCATTGACCATGGGTATAGCAACAACCGCAAAAGATAGCCTATGTGCCAACATGATAGAAGCCTTCAAGGGAGACCGCGTTCTTGATCGGTTGAATTTACACTTGGATTGTGCGGAGGTCACCGGAAGAACTCGGCCCTTGAAAGCTTGTCTGGATTCTTGTAGATATCAGTGACGCTTCATATTGTCGATCACTTGGTTTCGTATGACGATTGTTTCAGTTCGAAACAAGTTCACTTGTCCAGGAGTCTGGTAACTTTAAAATCGGTTAGGGTGGCAGTATGCAAAGCAAAGTTTGGGAATGGGTAGAAATGTCTTCCAATGTTTGCTGACAATGGCTCTGCTTTACAGTCCAAGGAGGTCGGATGAGCTGAGCTCGAATGGCGACAACATATGCTGATTGTAGATTGATGGTAGATGGAGATGAGCGATGATTGCCACTCGGTTCGGTTGAGAAATAAGGCCCTCTAGAGCCCTCTAACGAGCGCGGGGCGGATAGGGGCGGATAGGGGCGGATCCGGTGATTTCGATTTTTTGGTTTTAGGCTTACCCTTCAACGCCTCCTGATCCTACCTGATCACAGCTCCTCAGCCGGTTTAGATCACTTTACTGAAATCGAGATCCGTAGCGAACCGATCGCCGATCAATGCCACCGTCACGAGATGACCATATCGAACGATCTAGATTCAAACCTCGCTTTACTTTCTCGTATCAGCACCGATGGACAAAATCAATCTAATCAACTCAACTTCTTACTTAAAACGACTAGTCAAAGTTGTCTTGACAGGGAAGACTATTCAGTACCCCTACGAGAATTCATTGAGATATTCTTGGATCGTTATTGTGCTACTCAGTTTACTTCAGGCAAACATCGTGATTCAAAGCATGGTTCACGTTACCTTAAAGATGTTGATGTTGCAGCAGATGTATTCAGAATGCATATCGATCATTATCCTGAAAACATCAACGAAACAATCAAGACTGATCATCTTTGATTGCTATTAATTTCATCGTTACTACTATGCTGCCAATGAACTTTACTGAACCACGTCTAATCGTTTTGAATTCTCCAACTTTTGAAAAATACAGTCTGTATGTCTTTTTTGAATCCTACACCTTGTCTGATAACTTACACTCGTGGTCATGTTCTGTTCAATAGCTCTATGCAGTTTTTTTTGGAATTACAGATAATGACTTCTTATATTGCCGTTGGAGAACTCTTGAATGCAAAGACTTTTCTCAACAAGATGATTTCAAGGTCAAATACATTATCGGATATCCCCGAATTTATATCAATTCAAGATTCTCTCTCAGGTATCGAACCGGAGCCACAGATATCTCCTGAAATTGATAGCACATATATTGATGATAGTCCAGCCATTGTTGATAGTTATGTTGATCAGAATCATGATGTGATGATTGAAGAAGATATGATTGACATAAAACCTGATGTAGATCAAATTCAAAATCCCGCCGAGTCCTCAAGGAAGCAATACAATATTTCAGATGATGATAAACCGGCACTCAACACGATATCGAACAGTTTTGATAATCGGGAACAGATTGTAATAATTGATGAGGATATGAGTGACACAAAACCATATGTAGATCAAATCCAACGTCCTAAGCGATCCTCCAGGAAGCGACATATTACTTCAGATGATGTCAAACCTCCAATTAACACTAGATCAAATAGTTCTTCTAATCAAAATCAAGTTGTGATAAGCGATGAAGATTTGAGCGATTCAAAACCTCTCAAAAGCATATCAAACGTCCTAAGCGAGCCTCAAGAAAGCGTGAGGATTCGTCCGATGAAGATGGATTACTGCTTGGCAATACATCAATCATCAATTCCAACAGACCGAAACTTGATGATATCATTAGTCGAATGTCTGAGCTTATAGAAGACCTACAAAACTCAAAGGGTGTCTGTAAGTGAATCTAACGTTTTGGCTTCGGGAAGTTTACCAAAAGGGTGCCTGTAAGTGTACTGAGAAGATTTCCTTTTTTAGCTAAACGGGAATGCATGAAGATGTTTGAAACACTTGATGAGCGGCGTAGAAAGATTCGATCTGTCAAATACGTTGATAAAAAAGTTCCTAAAAGTGATCAACATATGAGGACTTATCAAATGTATCGAGATTGGTGTGCTAAACACAAATTTTCAGAACTTCCGATCACATTTGATAAAGCGTTCTTATGGGCTGAATTATGTTTGAGATCGTATTCAGTTCATCATCTTAAAATGATGCGTAGGATTCGAGAATTGAATTGGTTTAGAGGTGAGACTCTTTCTTCAGGATCCGATGATATCTCCTTTTGGCCAGATTCATTTTGGAATGATTATTTTGAAGACGAACGATTTCCTCATGTCTTCACAACTAAAGGTGGTGATCCTCGTCGGGTTGCGTATCCTAGAAAAAATATAAATCAAATGAATAAATTCCCAGCCCCATTGCCACCTCAGCGTAAAAGACCGAAGCCTTCCACCAGTCTAAGCCCAAAAGCGCGTCTCAAGTCTGAAAGCAGATCTGTTAGTTGTGAATCAATTCCGGAAGTGATGATACTGGATGAAGAACCTTCTCCACGATCGATGGCTTCAAAAATTACACTTAATACTGATCTTGAAAGTCGTCAAGATATGAATGAAGCCAAATACGTAATACCCACTCATGATACTTGGCCTGAACCAATCGACAAAATCGACTTTGATCTCTCAAGAAGCCAAAACACATTACTAGAAACAGGTCAAAAATCCTCGATCAGCTTCGATGGGAGTCTGGAGGTAAGTTACCATCACTGTGGCCAAGACTTCAGATTAAACTGAGCATTAATCAATCTGTCTTCTTTTGTGCGGAACAGGTTATTGTTAAGCCCAGTTATTCGCGGATGCGTTTTGGAAATACAAGACAGATGGATCACACCACTTGAGAATTTGGAAAAAGAGAAGAGAGTATAAGAACATTAGATAAATATCTCGATCACTGAACGAAATTCCATCAAGGCTTTCCCTGTTACAAAGATGAAATATACTTACTTTTTATGGAAGATTTTCCTCATCTTGCATTGTCGACCACAAGGAATTATGCAAGATATTTTTGTCACGCAATTGAAATGATCAAGATTATAATACCTGATTTAGCTGGTAATTCGATTACTCTAGATGAACTTAGGGCAAGTAAACTTTGGACTAGGTGGTTAAATGAAAGAAAAGAACATGATCAATCAAGGAACTCTGGCAATCCTTCTCACTGATATACTGGTAAAAATTATTAGTCGTAGTCTGATTAGTCTTTGGTCTTCGATGAACTTATGATCAAGTTTGTATGACTTGTTTTTCATCGACTTACGAGATCACGATGTTTACTAGAGATAACGAAATGTAATCCGCGTAGTTCGTCGATACTTCATTATTCGATTATGTAAATCTATCACCTCACTCGATGAATTGAGGTAGTGCACTTCAGATTGACGGGGCCTACTTTGTAGTAATGACTTATTACCCTTGATTCTAGTGCAATTGATCAAATTGTGTATTCCTGAAAGACGATTCTGACAACAGAGAAACTGGGAAAGAGAGCCTTAAGCTTTGTGGAGGATCCTTGCACAAAGAAATGTTTGCCTTACCTGTTCAAGCAACTGAGGTGTTGATCGCCAACAATGGGTTTGTCGATTGAGAATTACCTTCGATAATATGATGTATGTACTGGAAAGAACTTCAATTGATCATTGATCTCAGTCAACAGAATGTCGAAAAAGATGTCTTTGCATCTTATCCCAGAATTTGAAAGCAACTGAGGATCAAAGGAACTTTTGACGTGGGATGCTCTAAGTGACCTAGTCATTCGAGGTCTTCATTTTCCGCGCTAATAACTGAGAGTTCGATCTTCTTGAACCAACAATTCACATGGGCCCTTTTCTTCAAGTTGAGAAGCTTACTAGAGAAAGTTATAGCTATATCCTATAATAGCTTGCGAGCACTTATTTGCCTGCACTGGTTGATTAATATCGTCATTGCCACCCTTTAATTATGGTAAACGATGACCAGCACCCTTACATTGAGGATAAAATGAAAAGCTCGGCCTTCTTCAGGAGTTGACAACAACTATGAGCGCGGCAAAAAATTCCTTCTTAGGAGTCAGTCTGACTTGAATCCTGCCTCGGCAAACAACATCATCCCTTCAGATTCAGCGCGCGCCCTCAGCATTCACACTTCAGTTTCTACATATATGGCGAGCCATTGCCAGGCATTGAATCACCCACTTGTCCTTCCCTTACCACCAACCTTCTCAATCTGGTTGTGCAATTGTTTAGTTTTGCCTAACGCTGAGCGTTTACATCCTTTATCACACTATATCATCTTGTTTCATAAATCCTTCACAGCTCAGCCCGTAATCTCTCAGAATGATTTCCACAACTTACGTTTTATCGTCCGTTGTGATTGCCGCCTCAAGCTTCATGGTCTCATCCACGCCTTTCCCGCAAGCTCCAATTACAGGCTCCAATTCGAATGTATGTCATTTTCCTTTCCTTTAGCGCGCTCATTTATTGACATCTGCGTTCACATTCAGCTCGGAATGACTTCATCGCCGTCTACGCTGGGACTACTTCATCGCCTTCTACGCTTGGGACTACTTCATCGCTTGGTACCACTTCTTCGCTTCCCGCCAGCTCTTCGCTTGCAACCACCTCAGGCTCTACTCTGCCCGCCAGCTCTTCGCCTGGACCACTTCTACTTTGCCCCCCAGCTCTTCGCTTGGCATCACTTCTACCCTTCCCCCCAGCTCTTCGCTCGGAGCCGGTTCTTTTACCGGTACCACCTCCTCGCCGAGCATTAATTCTTCGCTTGGTACCACGTCTGCCGGTGCGCCCCCTCCATCTGGAATTTCAGGACTCTCTGGACCTGGAAGCAGTCTCTCCACAACTCCTCCAGGGTACACTCCGATGACATCATCCTCAACTCTTGGCACAATATCAAGTCCTGCTTTAGGGTCATCCAACCCCCAATCACCCCGACCAGCACGTCAATATCCCCTACCTCATCTGGATCAATGGAAGTAGCGCAAATGGCCGGAGTGCCAACCTCGGCGCCTCCGGGGCCTTATCTGCCTCTGGATCCCTAACCGCCACCAACCATACCATGCCCGTGAGTAAACCGTAGCACTTCGTCGTCTAGCAAAACTTACTAATGCACTTTTGGCGCTTGATCCTATTTTTTATGTCAGGGTATGCCTGCTCGAGCCAGTGCGTCTCATCCTGTCGCCGGAATCGCTTGTCGCTCATGGCCACCTGTGCAAGCGTGTTTTTTGTATGAAGAGAGCTCATGCTCTTATCTCGCTTCAGGCTGCTACCTCCGAACGATGTAGTCCATCTTTCTCCCTCTCTTCCTCTACACAAATCTGTTTCAGAACCCTTTTTTGATTCGTATGTTATTACTTTTTCACTTTTCGGATTTGAATGTCACTCTGTTTTCTTGTACAATCAGAATAAAATGTAACTTCCAAAAAATACAATGATGTACATTGCGATATTACATATCAGGAGCGAGACTCTTCAGTTTGTCCCGGGCACATCGGAATCATCTGTAGTGACCTTGATCTTTTTGCTGTCAGGTTCCTGCAAGATGGGTCACCACTTTTGAACGATTCATTTGATCTTTTCGTGGGGCCAATACCCGATTGTTCGACATCTTTACCGCATAACAATTTTCGGTCTGTTCGAGATTTTATGAAATCAAGTATATTCGGATGCATTAGCACACTTCCACCTTGAAAGCAGTTGGTACTGGCGCTCACCACTTTCCAAGCTACCTGAAGCAACTGGCTTCGGTTCATCTGATTCAGGTTCAAGGACAACCTTGTCGACAAGTTTTTGGTTTATCAAAAAAAGAAGCGATGTTACCTTTCTTTCAGAGACAGGCTACTCGGAATGACGCATTCAAATGCTCAAACTCAGTGTTAATCTTCAAGAAACAGCGCAGTTGTTCGACTTACCTTGATAAAATCTGCGCTCTGCTTTCCAACTTTACCAACTTCTTTGGGACGGCATAAGAGACTATCCATCTAGCTCCTCAAACGGTTTCAACAAGTCTGCCAAGGCGCTAGACCTGTCTGATCGGAAGTATCCAGCCATTGACTCATTTCTTTCGCGCCTGGCAAAATCACAGGCATCCGATTGTGCAGCTGATGGTTTTTTAAGCAGGAACCAATATCGTCAGTCCCAGGCCACTACAGATCTATCACTTCACTCACGAAGGATAAGTACGAGTTTGAATTTGTGGTGATTATTGTGAAGGTACGAAGGGTTCCTTCACACCCTTGTAACTAAGAACTCGTATGGTTTGTTAGTTTTCTATTTGTGGCTATGTCAATGATTCTGATTTGTCGACTCAACTGCACCGAATCCCATAACCCAGCTAAGCACATCAGTCGCCCATCCTTTCGTTTAGTAAAGTAAGGTGTCTTTTCTTTACCTTGCTTAACCACTCGTAAAACCTGATCTTGGATCTTCAATCAGCGTGTTATCGCTCTCATTGAAACGTCAATAAACACACACCCCTCACACACGACTATACAACGCTTCTTTGATTTGACACTACTCCATAAGCCATTGCTCTCGAGTACTTTGTCGTCTCTTGCATTGATAGTGTTCATGAGATTTCCTACCAGCAAAACCGAGGGTGATCAATAGAAGCGTTGAAAGCGGAAATGAAAGGGTTTGCAGAATCTGGACAGATAGTCTGATCCTCACCACCAGTCGGCTACAATCATTTGAGAGAACTGTTAATCACGATTTCGTAGATACTTTCTTGGGAAAAAAATGCTGTGAAGTTTGGCTTACCGGAGCTTCAGCCCAATGCGGAACCAGTCCCCATTGCTATCCCGAAATTCCGATTTGATGGTCCTTCAGCTATTACGGCATTTTCAAGAAAAGTCACAAGGTGTGAGCGCACCATCCAATCCACTAGCGCCGCGTCGTTGGGATTGCTTCGACGGATCGTAGCTGCCCTATGTAGCATACATGAGTCATCGGTCCGTTGACTCAAGAAACGTTTTCGATCTCGGCTGATGTCTAAAGGCGCACCAACCTTGTTTTCGGTGCCACATTGTAGTTGGGGCGATATTGGTCCTCGTCTAACCATTGTTGGACTTGTAATTGGACTTCTCTCAAATTGATATCCAATTCCTCACGGCTCAGTGACAACGCAAATCTGACCTCGTTCCACACAAGACGCTGTAAGTCAGTCGCTACCTCTTCACAAAGACTGGGTGATATGAGCAAGCTCAGATGACGTACCTGCCGCACATATTTCACCTGTGCCTATGTACAATTTAAAGGAGAGCTGAGCGCGTTAGCCAGACAAAAGACGCGCACACATCTTTCATCAAGGCCGCTCCCGGCCCGGGATCCGAGTATCATGACTCGGTACCCTTACTGGAACAACTGGAGCTCAGCATGAGCCCTGACCCGTGAAACGCGGGTAGCGGCTGTTGTGAGCCTCTACCCGAGCACTAGACTCCTCCCCCGACCTGCTCCCCGACCGGGCCAGTCTGAAGCTAAACCAAAACTGGACCCTGTAGACCTTGCCCCTGAAAATCAGATGGCAATCTGTGAGAACAAAAGGGAGATGTCGTGAGGCACTGCCTGCACCCCTACCGGCTAAAAGCCCATGATTCATCAGGGGGGTGATCTGTCAACTTGACCCCGTCTGCAGTACAATGTAATGGCCAAGCTTATATTTAAGGATCCCTTATAACTACACAGTTATCAGGATCCAAAATCTCATGAAAAGAATTCCCAAACTCTTATTGTCTTAGAAAAAGCTCAAACAAAAAGTCTATTCCTCAAACAAAATGTTCTGATAACAGGAAGAATCAAAAACAACAATCCAATACTCAATATATATATGATACTATGATAGTATGTAAACCTATGACATCATCAAATCCATAATTGATACTATAAAAGACCTGATTTTCTATAAAGCGCATAACAACTACCAGATCAGTACATAAAAGGTCCGGGCCCCTCAAAGGGCTGCGGGTTTGAGGCCCAGACTGATTTGGAACTGAAAGCAACACCCTTGTAGCTTTACTTTGTTCTCACTACTTCTTGTCCTTGATCAGAAGAGGTATCTTGTGCTAGATCACAAGGATTACCACTGCACTGTGATATTCATGGCAATGTGACTCAAAGACCTTGCTCTGCTAAGCTATCAGAAAATCTTGTTGGGGGTATTGTTCAACAGCAAGTATACTAGAGGTTTGGGTTTGAGGCTCATTTCATTGCTTAAGACCTGCTAAATTTGAGGCCAAGTTTTGAGTGTATATACACTAAAAGAAACATAATAAAAAGTATTTAAACAGAAAAATATTGAGCGCTCAGGAAGAGAGCAAAAAATAAAAAAATATGCACCTTGTTCCCTAATATTTGCCCTTGAATCTGAGTATTTTGTGGTATCTTTAGAGT
>JAIFHY010000284.1:0-28913 GCA_022264835.1 Melampsora americana | reverse complement strand
TGAGGTAAATGGACTTTTTTGGTTTGTTCGGTTTCGACAAAAAAAATCACTTTTTTTTTAATTCTTACTTCTTCGTTGTTGTATATATATATGATTGGTTCTTTTTGTTTTTTTTTGTTGAAGTTTGGTTTAATGAATGATTTGTTTTTGAAAGTTTAATTAATTATAATATCTTCATTTTGAGAGTGTAGTGAGAAATGATGGTTTAAGATAAATTATGGTTTGAACAAATCTTCACTGAAATGGAATCTAAGACTGCTGATCAAGTTGAATTTGAAAGAGATCTGTAGTGTGATTGTGATTGTAAATGTAAAGAAGTGTGATCGCTTAGAAAGATTCTTAGAGGATTCAGAACTGAGAAGGGTTTTGTGATTTGAGATACTTAACTAAACTCTTCAATACAATTCCTCAAAGGTATATAAGGGGTTTGAAAAAGTCAGTATGGAGAATGAAGAGTGAAATTGATGAGAAAAAAGGATTGATGGAGGGATGATTTTAAATGTGCTTGGATTGTGATTATTAGAGAAGCTATAAATTTGGATTTTGGGTTTCAGATGAGTGGATGTGATGAGGTTTTTAAGAATCCTAATTGATGATCAAACTCTTGAAGATATATAGCAAGTTTGTCTGAATATCTGAGCTTGATTTTTTAAAAAGTCTACTATTATACCTTTTTGGTTTTGTTTTTTTTGTTTGATGTTTTGAACCCACCCCTTCTTGGATTGTTAAGAACCTGTTGAATAAAAATCTCAACTTTTTGAATGGTCTTAGTAATATTTGTAATATAGATAGAATTGAAAGAACTTCTCGACTTTGGCTTTTTGATTGATGATGATCATCAAATTTGTTTCTAAAAATCCTTTTCTTATCTTCGTATCTATCACATTTCCTAAATCAAAGCTTCTCACCATCCAGAAAATTTTCTAGTGCCCCACATTCTCTGTAGTAGCAGCTTGCAGCTACTGAGAGAGCTACTTCAGTTTCTGTTGACCAAGTCAGAAAAATGGTTTCTATCTTTTTTTTCTTTTGATCAGATGCAAGAATTGAGAGTGATTTGATGAACTCTTTTGATTGAATTCATCAAAACAATCTATTGTCCCATTGTTTAGGTGCAGATTGGATGAATTGACAAAAATGATGGATTGACTAATCTCATGATTTGATCGGTCTAAATCGGTTTTGATTGCTTTAATTGATTTGATTGGCTCAAATCAGTCAAGCAATCTAAGCTTGATAGATGAAAGATCATCAAAAATCTGTTGAAAATGAATCCACACCCAAGAATCCAAGCAGTTTTTTGGGCAGTCAACAGGGACTGAAGCAGCTCTCTCAGTGGCTGAAAGCTGTTGCTGCAGAGACTGTGGAGCTTTAGAAAGTTTCTGAAGCAGAGAAAATTTAAAGGAAATGGGTGATACAGTCATTCTAGTTTTACTTGGCCAGTTGGGTCTTTTGAAAATTAGTTTGTACTGTGATACAGGTGAAGATATAAGCATATCTAGCCTGATGGTTTACCATTGTATCCATACCCTCAGTGTCAATCCCATACCCTAAAACTTGATTCCATACCCTCAAGCTCAACCAAAGATGGCATGTGGTTCCACAAAAGACCAATCAAACTGGATGAGGATGCAAGATCAAGACAAGAAGCATAAGTTTTGAATATTATTTCTTTTTGCATCTTATTGATTGAACTTTTTTTTTCAGTGCCATCAAAAGCACCAAACACACTTCACCAGAAGGACTTAGACCTGATTGTGGCAGGGCAGGAACTCCTTTCCTTACTGAAGAGTGAACTTGTTTTGTTCATTTGATTTGATTCATAAATTCTATTCACTGATTACCTTTGAATCTGGTGTTTAGACCTGGTCACCACTGAGAGGATGCTAAATATGGACCCAAACCTGATCTTGATACAGAAGTGATCCATTTGGTTTTCTTCCAAGACACAGCCTTTCAGGAGTTCTGTTGTTGATTTCATCTGGAAATCATTTCCTGGTCAGTATTTCTCTTTCTTCAACAGCATTTCTTAGAAAACCTGATTTATGATCAACTTTAGATGCAGATATTGAGGTTGTGCAGCCAAACCTACCGATCTTGGCTTCACCATCTTCTAGACCAAGTGTTCTTCCTACTGAGGATTGTTTAGCTTTGGATTTGGGTTGTAGAGATCCAAATTTTGGTCATCAACAATTCAAAGATCAAGCTCAATCTGAACTTGGGGGTGAGTGGTATTCATATCTTTATGATTTCTCTGTTGAATTCCCTTGAAGAGATAAAGCTGATTTTGTTTGAATCAGATTTGTATATTTATATTGATCTAACCATACCACCAAGTCATACCTCATCAGGCACTCAAGATTTGGTATTGACACTTGCATCAAACACCAAGCAAAAACCCACTTGAACTAGGGTAGGTTTCCACATCTATATTCCCAATCACCTTACAGATTCTGATAAATGTTCTGGGATACCTACATCATAGTACTTGGACTATGTAATGAAGGAAACTTTTAGTGTTGCTTCAAATTCATGGATTTTCCCTAGTACGTTTGAAGCAATCACTTTATAAAGCTTGGAACAATCACAAGAAGCCATGTGGGGATCTTCTAAAGATAGCGGATGGTCATGGTCAAATGGCTTTCAAGGGGTATGTTGTTAACAGTTCACACTTTGGTAAGACGGCAATGCCTTTGATCACAGACAACTTGGTCTTGAACAAGTTTCAGGAAGACCATGCTTGAAAAGGAAGGGAGCCTTCTTATGGAGAACCCAAAGAAAAAAGCGCAAACCAAATCAAGAGTAAGTTGATTTTTTTGGATTTGAAATGCTCTCAAGTTGTTATTGATCTGTTTTCTGTGTTTGGATACTCAACAGAATATGTCCTTTGATCAAGCATTGGAACATAGCCACACAACAGCATTGGATCCTGCTTGACACAATGAAGTTGAAATGTTGGTAAGCTCTCATTTTCTTCCTATTTTCCTTTGTCAACAATTCTGACTGCTTCCCTGGATCAAAACATTGGAGTTGAAGCAAAAACTCAGAGTGTACAAGTCAAGCTCATGACAAATTATGGCCATACATCTATTGGGGGTAAGGAGTGCATGGGCAGGAAGTACATCTGTCACATCACCTCCTGGACATTTGGGGAAGTGATATTGTAAGTCTGACAAGTTCCCTTTGGTGAAACAATGAATTTGGTGATTGAATTTTGACCAATTTGTTTGACATGGATACATAAGAGATGTGGAGCTACACTTTTAGAGCCTCCTTTCCCACCTGAGTTCAAATGGGTTTCCACTTGCTTATCCAAAATCAAATGCCAGAAAATATTCTGGACCTTCCAGTTTTGACTCAACTCCATCAACATCTTCAAATTTGATGGTCCCACTTGGAAATGGGATTTTTTCATCAAACAACAACAATCAAGTGCCTCAAGTCTGATCAGATTCTCCAGCCCCAATGTCCCACCCTCCCTTTGAAAACTACCTTGAATTTTGTTCAATCAGCCCAAACTACAAAAAAACTCAAGATTTACTCAATAAGTATGATATAATCAGCTTTGAGATGTTTTTCTCACCCAAACTCAGCATTTTGAAGATGGAAGGGTCTGGGTTTGATTTTGGACCCAGTCTCCATCTGCATCACAATGCTGTTTTGTATTGACAGCACCTTAAGGACTTACTGTTAAAGTAAATGTTTTAGATCACATGTTCAATCATTTCACATACATGACATTTTACATTTAAGTTTTATTTCATTTCTAATTATCTATCATGTTATGTGTGTCTACTGTACTCAATTCAAACCTAATTCATCACATGTATCACATCATACACCTGGAAGAGCACCGAGTCTGAATTCTTCTCTCTTCATCCAAGTTCTTCAATTCAACTCTTGGATGAAGGTGAGTTTCAACTCGGGGATTTGTGATAGATTCATAGTTCATTCTGAATCTCATCCAATCCTGCTCTGACAGATTTGACAGGTTATGAGCCCAGCGTGAACCACAACTGCGGTATCCTTCCATCATATTCTCTCAGTTTCAGATTTGAACTACACAACTCTATTTCACGACCCCGACACGATCTCTTGGCTTCTTTGAATGGACCCAGCCAAAGCCACTTCAGAATCTAAATCACATCCTCCACCGAGTATTGAAACTCAACCTTCACTAGCTAAAAACTCTATTCCATTTCCAACAATAGAGTCAAAAACAAAAATGACATCTAATACATCAGATCTTAAAGATTTCTCCTTGAATTCTTTTTCTACTGTAGTTAAGCTCTCGACCGGAACTTTCAATGACTGGAAACTCCGTCTGACCACTGTACTGGGAGCTCAAAGGTTATCTAAATACATTCTTAAAGATCTGACTGCCCCCGAAGATCCGAATGAATTAGAGGAATTTGAAACTCAATCACTCCGTGCATTAGCTGCTATTCACTCGACCATTGATGACGAAAACTTTCAAGTTATTCGGTCATGCACCTCTCCTCGCGAAGCTTTCAAAATCATTTGCAAACATCATGATGATGCAGGAGGTCTATCAACTGCTCATCTATTTTCTGATCTAGTTACGCTCAGAATGAATCCCAATGATGACTTATCTGAACATATGGCGAAATTTAGAAAAATTCACAATGACTTAAATAGCAATTTATCGTCTACTCCTGATTTTAAAATTTCTGAACCATTTATTGCGATAATTCTCATCAAATCATTACCCTCAGAATACAGTCCCTTAGTTCAAAGCTTACTTGCGAACTTTGAGACCCTCACTCTGTCGCGTCTTTATTCTTTACTCAAGATTGAGGCAACTCGAAACTCGTCGAACAACCCTTCTGACACAGCCCTATCGGCTAATCGCCCTTCCAACAAAGCTAAGCCTCGAAGGAAGAATGATCGACCAGCTCACAACTCATCTCTGCAATGCTCACTCGGTCATTCTGGTCACACCGACGAAAACTGTCGAACACAAAAATTTCGAGCATTTTTGGAACACGAGAAAAACAATCCTTCCTCGTCTTCCAATCATGTCAGCACGCCTACATCTGCTCAACATACTCAATCAATTCCTGTAGCCGATGAAGATGTTTCTTATTGGGAATCGGCTTTCTCTGCAACTGCTTCATCAAGTGCGCCCATTATCTGTGACACTGGGGCATCGAGTCATATGTTTTCTGACAAATCATTCTTCTCAGATCTGAAACATAATTGTCCCACCAGAATCGGAGTCGCCTCTCAGGATGGTGCTATATGGTCCAAGCACAAAGGCACTGTTAGGTTTGGATCTCTTATATTGCGAGATGTCCTCTACTCACCTCAATTAACCGGCAATCTAATATCAGTTGGTCGTTTATGTGATGATGGTTTCAATGCGTCTTTCAACAAAAACATTGGAACCATAACAGATGCCTCGGGAAGGATGGTTCTTCGAATGTGCCAAAACAATCACACAAATCGAATGTGGACACCTAAAATCGAATCGAATTCGTCGTCTGCCCACTTCACGTACACTGAACCAGAGAAATTGGCATCCCTCTGGCACAAACGTCTTGGGCATCTTCATCCGGATGCTGTTATCATATTCTTGAGAAGACATAAACTCATTTCATTATCGCGAAAGGATTTCCTTCCATGTGATTCTTGTGCGATGGGAAAACTCAAACAAGCCCCATCCACTCATTCCTTTCATCGATCTCCAAACCTTTTAAATCTTGTACATAGCAACTTAATTGGTCCAATATCTCCTTCTTCCAAAACGGGTCTGCAATATATCATCACTTTCATAGACGACCATTCACGATATAGTACCATCTATCTTCTGAAATCCAAAAACCAAGCGTTCGAGGCTTTCAAACAATACAAAGCTCTCATGGAGAACAAATGTGGTTGCAAGATAATGAAATTGAAGTCTGACCGAGGAGGAGAATACTCTTCCACCAAGTTTCTCGATTTCCTTAAGCAGGAAGGAATCGAAATTGAACGAGGTCCTGCAAAACGCCCAACTGCAGATTCTGTCTCAGAACGATACAACCTCACGCTTTTGAGCAAACTAAGATCACAACTCATTCAATCTGGCTTGCCTCTATACTTATGGGGGGAGTTGGCGAAGTATTGTTGTCTCCAGATCAATTGCTCGCCTTCTGTAGCTCTTTGTCACAAGTCTCCGATGGAGGTTTTTGAATCCCTTCTCCCTGGGCATGTACATCCTTTTGACCCGGATCGACTCAAGCCTTTTGGCTCGTTGTGCTTTGCTATGGATTGGGATCGAAAATCCAAAGTTGCCCCAATTGCCAAACGTTTCATCTTCATCGGGTTGGAGGAAGGTGCTAGGGCAGCTCGGTTATGGCACAAGAACACTGGCAAAGTTTTTGTAACAGGTGATGTAGCATACAGGGAAGAGATCTTTCCCGCTATCCATCCCGCGCACTCTCCGAATGTTCCTGAGGAACTCATCATACCACAATATGGTGATGAGTCTCCCTCTACTCCATCATCCCCCAAAGCAAATCCGGATTCTTCATCATCAAGACCGGGAACTCCAGCTGATGAACCTCAGAAGCCGGAAGATATGAGATCTTCTCATGGTAATCCGGCCACTCCCTCTGACCATTCCCCTAGCAAAGTCGGATCCATGCCACCTTCACCATATCATCCCACGGTACTGATCCCGTTGAGCCAATCTATTCATGCTCCAAAACCTGCTGAAGTTACACCAACTACCACTGAAACCCAGCAGCGTACGCCATTCATCACCGATCTGAGGTTACGAGAGCAGAGATCATTGTCTCCACCATCATCTCACTCATTGGCCTCATCAGCCAACGGACGATCTGATCAATCATCTGTTATTATACCGGAGGCGGTTCTTCCTGAGGAGTCAACACCTGAAAAGGTAACTTTGGATCGTTCATCTCCACTATCCTCGATTCGCTCTTCACCGGATACGAATTGTCCAGTACCATCGGCGACTGGATCACCCGTTCAGGTCAAGGTTCTGCCACCCACCCCTGCGGTCCAGAAGAACAAACCACAAGACCCTATCATTAAGGAACCCACATCACCTACGCCTCCAACATCTACTCAGATACCAACGCCTCAGACTCGGGCATCCACAACACCGTCTCCTTCACCCACACCATCACTGAAGGCTGTTCCAAAGGCTACGGTAAGAAATAATCCTCCTCCTGTCCGTCGATCGTCTTGGAATCGTCAAGCGCCTGATCATTATGGATACCCTTCTCAATCTCACGTTGCTATATCCTCATCACCAATCCTGATCATTCCTACTCGCACCACTTATCCGAACCAATATGGTTTCACTGCGACGAATGGGACAGATCCCGATAGCCCAACGTTCTCGCAAGCTATGTCGGGGCCTGACAAACAGGCCTGGATGCATGCAATGCAACAGGAATTCGAATCCTTGACTGAGCATGGCGTGGGTAAACTCGTTGATCCCCCTCCAGGCGCGAACATCCTTGGGGGGATGTGGATTTTTAATAAGAAGCGGGACAAACATAATCGCGTCGTACGTTTCAAGGCTCGATGGGTGGTACTCGGTAATCATCAGATAAAGGGTTTGGACTACAATGATACCTATGCGTCTGTTGGAAAGCTGGACTCCTTACGAATTCTACTAGCCCTAGCCACCGCTCAGCCAGACCGACGGGCACGACGTCGCATGAAGGTGAGACAATTCGATATAGTCACAGCTTTCTTAAATGGTGACATGAAAGATTTAGTTTACGCAATCCAAGTCAAGGGTTTCGAGCATCCTACCCAGCGTGAATGTACGGAACCAAGCAAGCGGCCAGACGTTGGCAACAGCATTTTGGCGCGACGGCCGCAGGTTTCGAACTACATGCAACCAACTCAGACACAGCAGTTTATGTTTTGAAATCAACGTTGGGACTTCTAATCTTACATCTTCATGTGGACGACTCTCTAATCTTTTGCGACAACGATGAACTATTTCTCAAATTCAAAATTTTTATTAATTCCAAATATCAACTCAAGTGGACCGAAAACCCCACCCTATACTTAGGCATCAAGCTGGATATATCCACGGATGGGTCTGTAATCAAGATATCACAATCTCATTATATTGAAGCAGTTCTGGAAAGATTCGCCATGGTTAACTGCAAAACTGCC
The DNA here is from genome assembly GCA_022264835.1 of Melampsora americana. NCBI lineage: Eukaryota > Fungi > Basidiomycota > Pucciniomycetes > Pucciniales > Melampsoraceae > Melampsora > Melampsora americana. The sequence continues at coordinate 20,753 of JAIFHY010000284.1, read as the reverse complement.
AAGTCTCCTTTACCTCAAAAGCTACATCTTGCTCCTGGGACCGTTGATGAAATTGAACAAGCGAAGAACATTCCTTATCAAGAGCTTGTTGGGTGTCTACAGTGGATCGCGACCTGTACAAGGCCGGACATTTCTTACGCTGTGTCTCAATTATCAAAGTACAACTCTGCGTGGACGGTTACTCACTGGACGGCTGCCAAACATGTTCTTCGGTATCTTCGAGGCACTCAAAATTTATCAATCACATACTCTGGGGGAATGGAGGAACCACAAGCGTATTCGGATTCAGATTTCTCACAATGTACATTAACCCGGAAATCAGTCACAGGTTATGTAGTAACGGTAGCCAACGGTGCAGTCAGTTGGAAATCACAACGCCAGTCTGTCGTGGCTTTATCTACCTCTGAAGCCAAATATCTAGCGGCAACCGAGTGTGCAAAGCACATGTCATGGGTTAGGTCTTTCTTCTTCGATATCATGCATCAACTAGAAAAACCGACACATTTCTATATTGACAACACTTCAGCTATATTTACTGCAACCGGTGATGGAATCAAATCAAGATCAAAGCATATTGACCGTAGATTTCATTACATCCGAGAACTCATTGAATCAAACAATTTAGTAATCCATCATATACCTTCTGAAGACATGCTAGCGGATCATCTCACTAAACCATTAGGTCCTCTTGCACTTAATCATGCTTTACGCCTTAATCATATGATAGAAATGTAGCTGAAAAAGGGGGGATGTTAAAGTAAATGTTTTAGATCACATGTTCAATCATTTCACATACATGACATTTTACATTTAAGTTTTATTTCATTTCTAATTATCTATCATGTTATGTGTGTCTACTGTACTCAATTCAAACCTAATTCATCACATGTATCACATCATACACCTGGAAGAGCACCGCGTCTGAATTCTTCTCTCTTCATCCAAGTTCTTCAATTCAACTCTTGGATGAAGGTGAGTTTCAACTCGGGGATTTGTGATAGATTCATAGTTCATTCTGAATCTCATCCAATCCTGCTCTGACAGGTAAGATATTTTGATTCTATTGTTTTTCATTTCATAACTTTTGTTATTCTGTTTTCATATTTGATCATGCTGAAAATATCAAAACTGATCCAAGTTCTTCAATTCAACTCTTGGATGAAGGTGAGTTTCAACTGGGGGATTTGTGATAGATTCATAGTTCATTCTGAATCTCATCCAATCCTGCTCTGACAGGTGAGTTTCAACTCGGGGATTTGTGATAGATTCATAGTTCATTCTGAATCTCATCCAATCCTGCTCTGACAGATTTGACACTTACAACATCCCACTTTCTAGCCTGTCAAGTCAAAGAAAAGTCCTGATTTCCTCTGTCAAAGAGTTAATTTCTATATTATAGCTACAGCACCATACAGTAAAAGTACATATTTTGATTAATTCCTGTTTTTTTTGTAATGAAAATGTTTGTGATGACAATGTTCTTCGGTGAAAAAATCTATTCCCCTGACCAACCTATGATTGAACCTAAGTCACAAGTGAGACTTTTCAGGAAGCAAAGGTCATATTGTCTGCCTCTCAGAGAAAAAGACAAGATCAAAAAAGACTAATTGCATCTCCACTCTACAATTTGAGTAACACAAAGCTTGCCTCATATTCAAACACAATCAACAAATCTTGATTGCATTTTTAACACTCTGTGTTTTGTGTAACACAGCACTTTTCTCAAAAAATATTATTTGAGATCACATTTGAGCATAATCAATAACATTTGATGATATTTCTAAATTTTTGTCTTCTATTGTTGATAGAAGAGTCTGAAAGATAATCTTACAATGAGGTAACTTACAGCTGATCACTGTCACAAGGTCTGTAGCCACATGTTTTGTATAGATTGGTGATGAATGTCCCAGTACATACATCACTCATCACTCTTTTCAAAGTACCAAGCTGTTCCATAGCTTGAGACAGCAACCCATTTAGACAAAGCTGGTCTTTGAATAGCTTGAAGACATGTTCAACTGGGTTGAACTCAGGTGTGTAGGGTGGTAGGTAAACTAATAAGACTCCCACCTCCTCACACATTTCTTCAATTACTCCATGGTGATGAATAGTTGCATAATCCATCACCAAGACTGAGTTTTGATTTGCGTATGGAGCCATGACAAGTAGTGTGAAAAAAGTTCATCATTGTCAGCTTGTTTGCATGGGTTTGTGTCCAACGCAAAAAGAAGTAGATACATACCAATATATGCTTCAAAAATGCTTCAAATTCATGTTGACGATAATAAGTGATCTTGGCAATGACTTCCAATAAGCCCATCTCACATACCACAGCTAGTACACTGTAGTGAACTCCAGCCCTTGATTGTTTTACAGCATTAGGCTGCTTGCTTTGCTTGTACCTAACATGATCATTCACAGTACAAATAATTTTCAAAGGCCTGACTGGCCAAGCAAAACTAGAATGACTGTACATATTATCATTTTTTGAAAATCGTTGGTTACTTCCATTTTCATTATCAACTAGTGTTTAGGTTTCTACTCATCTTTTTTTGTTATGAATTTCTTTTTGTTTTTCTCGCCATTCCTGCCTTTATAAACTTAGGCTAGTTTGTTATTTTAATTATTTTAGTGATCTGCCACATTGGTCCTTCATGCTGGTTTCTTTGGAATTTTGAGTCAGACACCTTAGAGATTTCCTGAATTCCTTTTATCAGTCTTTTTCATTAACCCAATCCCAAAATTTTACTCAAAATGATCCCTATTTCCTCAATCCTTGGTGAAATTAACCAACACATCAGTAAGATTGTTTTATACTTTTTCCCAACAAAAGTTGACTTTCATTCAATCAGATCAGAAAAAGCTCTTTATAATCGTTTGTAGTCAAATCAACCAGTTTGTGGTTCACTTTTCTTTTGGACTTTTTTCCTCAATTCAAAATCTGCTTGTGTTCAATTGAATTTACTTTTTGCTTGATAAAAATTACTTCTGTTCAATCACATGTCAAAAAGTCATTAGAGAGTTTTTTGATTATATAAAGTTCAGGTCTTTGAGTTGTTTTGATGTTCCACCTGGTTTGATAATCAATAATCAAAAATTTAATAAGATAATTATTCATTTATTTGTTTTTACCTCTTATTAAAACCACACTGAATAAATAACCTTGTCTATACTCCTTTTCTTGATTCATCTTTGTTTTTACCTTGCATGACAATTGGTTTGAGACATCTGGTGTTCAAAGGTATAGATGACCAAGACTTTTTTTGATGTTCTTTGCTTTTTTAATCAGTTAGAAACAGAATTTCAGCCTTTTTCAAAGCTGAGTCAAGTGGTTTGATCATATGTAGAATACCTTGGATGAAAACCTTGGACAATGTCTGTCTGGGGTTTTGCCTCTGATGGTGCCTTTGATTTCTCAACCTGGGACATCTTTGTTGGTAGTGCGTTTGGCAGCAACAGAAAGTGTGTTACACCAACTTTTTTCATACAGTTACCCAACAAATGCAAGTCAGTATATGCAGTCATTTTTTGGAATGATTTTGCTAAGCTGACAAATTTCACAGGATGTATCGGATGTGATTCACTGGGTAAGATGAGCAGATAACTGAGTAGACCTATAGGAAGATGATAGAGATAAATGTACCAAGCATTTTGCACATATGCAGTGTGGGTTTGATGGCAAGGTTTATGGTGATAGGTAATAGGCGCTTTATGCCTGATTCCACCATCAATCATCTCTCTCTCTTCCACTTGAACAAGTTGTTTGTTTCTTTCAGTGTCAGAGTATCAGGTAATTGTCTGATGAAGGAAGAGTAAACAGTGTACTTCACATGATAACAAAAAGTTTACTCTCTTTCCTGTGGCATGATTGACTAAACTGTTCTATATACACAATCAACAACCATCTGATGTAGATTTCTCATTTATAGGGATCAAGATTGTGAAAAAAATAAACAAAAGCAAGACTTTGATGCCCAGAGGCTTTTTATGAGGCTTTACACATTGTACTAAATGTCTGTTTGGTATTAACCAAAACCAACTGAGTTGATAATTGATACCACAGATTTTTCCTTTCCTTTCAAGCATCTTACATCAAGGATATCAAAGAATAACCATTTTTCACAGCAATAACCTTGCCCATTTTGATGGTGACTCATCAGGTAAAACCCTGATGACAAAATCAAAATCATGTGGATGCAATTTCTGCAAGTATTCCAAATGATTATTCCAAGAACTGAGAAGACCTTTTAGGCAATAAAATGGCCATGTATTTTTATATTTATCTTGGTAAATCCATAACTCATTGAAAAGTACATCAGGATCTGAGTAATCCAGTTTAGGCTTGGAAGCTGATGTCAATTTTCTATTGAAGATATTGTCAAGGTCTGTATTGAATTGAAAGCCTTCCCATTTTGAAAATATGCCTTTGAGGAACTTCCAGGCACTCTTGAGGATCAAGTTGAGTGTATGTTCTGAATGGTCTGTGTGGTAAAGGAGTCTCACAAGGCCCATGAATCCAACAGTAACTCTGTACTCAGCCATACTGATAACCTTTACAATTCTTCTGAAATTTTCATTGTGAGGATTTGTATCAGGTTTGTCCTTATATTCTTCACAGATCATAGTCTCAGATGAAGGTGTGTCACAATGATAGAACTGTTTGTAAAAGCCCAATAGATTATCAATCAATGGAACAAAGAAATTGTGAACCTCTTGACACAAATCTATTCCAACAGGTGTGTGAAACTGAGCATAAGATGACAGTGACATGCATATTGTACCCCAGGGTGTAGGGTTTGTTGGTTCAGAGGTTACTTTGGAATATTTTCCAGTTAATTTAACTCCCTTGAATGCAATGTTTCTGATTTCTCCTCTTCCATAAAACCCACCATGTATTTGTTTTACATAAGTATCATGGAACTGTTGAATTTTCAAATGATAAAATCCAAATTTAGTTGCATCAATTGTTGATGTTGTTCTTTGTTTATCCCATTTCACTATAAGTTGGTACATGAGTTCAATTTGCATCTGTGAAGATCCCTTAAGCTGGCTTAGGTGATGGAAACCAAAGATTGGGTTATTCCAGTTGAGTCTTGTCCTTTCGGCCTTCTTTACATCATGTTCATCATTGTTGTGAGTTTCAAAAGAAAGATCATTCTTTTTTGTTATATTCAAGTATCTCCAGTGCTCAAAGTGTAGTTTGAGAAAATCCCAACCCTCTCTTAAAAGCATATCTAAAGAGAATTGATCACCTCCCCTGTTTGCAAAGACTCCAATGAGACCTAAGAAGCACATTGTGAAGCCTAAGTGACATCTTTTAATGGCTTTATTAATGAGTATAGCTGTGGATTTTTCATCATCATGATTTTTAATCATATCTTTCTCTAGCCTTTCAAACCATGAAGTTGTCTGATAACACAAACTTGATGAAGTATTGACTAGAAATGCACCAATCTCTTGTAGCACTAGAGCCATGTCCCTTGACCTGATCTTTGAACGGCCACTTTTTTTTTTGGGTGTTCCAACAGGAAACCAGGGTAGACTGTTTGAGTGGCTTTCAAAGGGGTTTTCTTGTATTCTGATATCCTTTATCTCAAACACTGAAGAGCTCTGTGGTACATATGTTGTGTCTGATGGTAGATTAACTGCTTGAAATAGTCTTTTGGTGCCAAATGTCTTTACAGCTGAATATGAACTCCTAGTAGTAATATCAATACCATTGACATCAGTTGGAAGCAAATGTCCTGACCAAGGAAGCTGTTCATATAGTCTGCCTTTTTGTTTATTCCCCCCCTTCTTTAATTCTTTGCGTAAAGCACTTGTATCAGATTGAGCTTTCTTGCTTAAACAATCTTTGTGTATATCTTCAAAACCCTTTCTGTGATGGTCTGCCACAGACTGTGGACCAAGTACATCATCTACACTATCTGAAGTATCTTGAATTGGATCAGCCACTGTATCAGCGTCTTTGGATGTCGAAGCTTGCAAGTTGTTCAGAAAATTGGAATGAAGGTTTTGAGCAGCTGTTAAGCTTGGAGACCCCTCATCTCTGGGTATTTGATCCTTGTTATTGCCATTTATGATGTTATCCATATTTTTGAGCTTTTTAAAGGGATGAAGGGTTTCTTGAGTTGAATACAACATATTATCCAGCTCTGTGCATGAAGATGAAGATATGTGGTGCTCATTGTGACTTTTCTGAAGTATTTGGTTATCTCCTTGTAGAAGTTCAGCTCCATCAGATAATGGCAAGTGAGGTGGTGAATAGATTATGTCATAGCACTCCTTGTAAAAGGATGGAGATATGCAGTGCATATCTAAAATGTCCTGAAAATCTTGGCCTGCTTGCACCAGAGGGTTGGGTATAGCAGATTCTGGTGAATTATCTGGTGAGATTGGATTTTCATGATTGTTCCAGTATGTACCAAGAGCATGGTTTGCACTTTCATCATGAGATTTCAGATAGACTGGGTTTCTATCTTCAGAATGAGAAAGATGTTCCTTTTGAGAATCAAGATGTGATGTCCAAGGGCTGATAGAATCATAAAGCATGTATCTGTTTTCTTGATCCTGGTGATAATCATGGACTGACAAGATATTTTGACTGGGTGGTGTCTCAAAATGAATCGGATTTCCCATTTGATATAGATCATCATCAATCCAAATATCTCCTCCTGAAGAGTATTGTAAAATACTTGATGAGGTGTGTGTGGGCTGTAATGCTGAGTTTGGGGTTAAAAAGTTTACCAATAAGGATATTTGCCAAAATGTATTTAACCACAAAGGCTTTGACTTCATGAAAGGCATTTCTGTCACTGATATAGGCTGAAAAATCAAAGCAAAAACATAAATCAGCTCACAGGGCTAGTTAGTGAAATCAAAAACCCAGCTTGGTCAAAAACATACCATCACTTACAAAAAAATGATTCTGATATCCAATTGGGTATGGTTAAGAAGTGTAATAAAATAATTAGAGAAGAGGATACAAGAAAAGGGGAATGTTCAATAGAATTCCAATCAAGTGAAACTCAATCATCAGAGTTTTAAGACTCCTGGTCAACCTTGGAGTTGTATTTGACAAGCGCTGATTCCTTTGAATTATTGTGTAGTGGTGTGAGACATTCTGAAAATGTAAGAACCAGTGAGATGAAGTAAGTCTGATCCCATGTTTTTAGCAGCCCAGGGACCAATGAAGTTGTTTACATGATAAGACACAAATATTTGAATTTGATTTGCTTCAAATCTTATGGCTTTCAGACAAAATTTAAACTGTATCACTGATCTCATCCATACAAAAGTGAAAGGATGAAACATTTTCAAATCAAAACTACATTCAACTCTCACAGAACCCATACCTATACAATCAGCTCTAGAAGTTTGGGTTTTCTTTAGATTTCAGATATCAGTGTTGGTCAAAACTCCAACTTATAGACCATCAGAGAGCACAAAATTCAATGCTTGACTTTATGGTATCTTGGATACAAAATCAAGGATAGTAAATTCTTTGCAGACCAGGTGTCAAGATCTCTGCCATATGTTTCAATATCTTCATCAGATTTCACTCTCATAGATAAACTAGGCTGATATTGAGATTAAGATTATTGAGGCCTTCAAACAAGATTATCTGCTCAGTGAATTATGAGGGTGTTGGGGTTTCAATTCTTTGATAATCTCAAGATCCATATCTCTCTGATCACACACTTTGACCTAATCACTCAAAATTTGGGTGCATGGTCTTGATGGGCAAGAAGCAATGACCCAAAACTCATACCTTTTTCCTTTCCCATGCCCCATAGGATTCTTTCCAGCCATGACTAGAATCTGCCAACTCTGAGGATCTTTGAAAACAAAAGATCCTATTGTATCTTTTGGCAGAATCAGTCTCAAAATACTTCCAAACAATCTGAAGATTCAGTAGATCAGAGATTGAGACAGGTCTTATAATTAAGAATCAAGTTAGCACAGCAGACATTGTAGAATTCTCCTCTCCTTGACTAAAATCAATAGCATTCACACATTCCCTTTGTGGTGGTTCCAGGTCTCTTGATCACAAAGACACATCCAAAGCAAAGTCTTTTGAGGCTTCCATGTGTGCTGCTAGCAGAAATCTTTGCTCAAATAATATACACTTCTTCAAGCAGTCTTTGGCATCTGACTACTCCAATAAAGAATAACTACAATGCCCTAATGAATACTGTTCTTGCACACCAGAATAAGAGATGAATGTTTTCTTGAATGAGTGGTGATCTTTTTTGTCTGCCTCTTAACCCATACTCTACCTACTAAACCATACTCTATGGGTGATGAGTAAGATCCTCCAAAGCGATTTATCCACAAAAATCATAGTTTTTGCTTTCCATGAAATGGTATGGGCTTTGAGGGAGTTGGCTTATGGGATACACAGACTCACAGTATAGGCATATTTGTACCCACCAACACCCAAAGCTCTGCCCAACACTATGGGCTTCAGACCCATTTTTTTCCAACACATATGTGTTATCTGATTGGTGATTCCAAAAAGGGTTTTGTTCTTCACTCCATTTTGGCTTCCATAAATGTCCAGTAGCCAAAAGCCCATGGGTGATGCTGACTATATTTGTTCATCTTCAACACATCCTCTCCATCCTAAAACCAAAAGTGGCTTGCTAAGCTAAGCTAAGGGTCTTTACCACCCTGGCATAGCTTAGCTAGAAACAGCTAAGGAAAGATCCACTAACACTAATGCATTAGCTTCCCCTGGATAGAATGACACCCACTAAGTTAGTGGTTTAGCAGCACATCTTCACATTTCAGATTGGATTCTTTTCAATACCTAAACTCTGGGCTTAGCTTAGCAGAGACTTGCAAAAGGGAAATACAATATCCCATGAACTTAGCTGGGGCTGCTGCAGCATTTGTCCTAAGAGCATCCACAGTTGTTACTGTAAATTTACAGTGACTGTACAATACGTACTTATAAAGTACAGTACAAGTAGGTACTGAAACATGGAATTCCACAGCCGTTCCAGTAAATGTGAAAAGTACAGTACATAATGTACAGAAAACAATGTATCCCACAATTGTATGATTCTGTATACAATCTGTTGTCCCAAAAATTCTGGCTAATGCAAAATTGTAGATTTTTTTGCATTATCATATCCATACAAAGTATGTTGAAAAGAGACAATCAATATATATATGTATCAAGTGTTACTAGTGGAAGCATCTGATGAATCAGGTGCTTTATACTTCTCCTTTCAACACTGTTGCATCAATCTAAGAACATCCTTTTCAACATCTGTTTTTCAATCATCCTCTGACATCATCAAAATCTTGAGCTCATTGACTTGAGTTAAACTTTCTTTTGCTTGAGCATCTGATCTAGCCATCTCCCTCATAATTCTGTTTCCTTCCTCAAGAGCCTCTACTCAACATTGAGCCAATTCATTACTTCTTTTGAGATGATCTTCACATGGCCCTTTCATTTCTTCAGCCTTTGCCTTGGCATCCTCAACTCACATTCTTTTAGTTTGTTGTCTTCTGGGTGGGTGAGGTAGGGTAGGAGGGCAAGTAAGAGGGGTACTGGGTTTGGGGGAAGTCAAAGCTCCATTACTCAAGGGGATGGCAGCAATAGCCAGGGCTAAAGGTCCTGGTGGAGGTTATGGGACAATCCACTTTAGTGCAGTTGAAAGAACCCAACAAGCTGGGAGGGATTTGAAATGAGCCTGAGGATTCATTTCATTATAAATCTTGATTGCAAGATTAGGCCAATCAGTCTTGACAGTTCCACTGGGAGGGTTTTTGCTGGACATGAGCATAGAGGGCTGAAAGCTTCAGTATGGCTGTCTTCAAAGACACCCATCTACAAAATTAAAATTAAAATTTATGAATCAGCTTGATAGATTGGATCAATCAAGGAATCCAAACCTCACCTTATTTTGACCAATTTCACATCCCGGTTTTCATTGAGAAAATTGGTGACATTCAAAAAGGACGTATCACCAGACTAGTTGGTGTCAGTTTTGGGTTGATGACTGAACTAAATCCAGGTCTCTGCTAGCTTCTCTTCTTTCAGAAGGAGTCCAGTTTGCGGAATTTGTTTTTTTGTTTTGAATCTGAAACATTTTGATGTATTGAATCTGATGTTTTTCAAAATCTTGATTTATTTTGTTCAATTGAGGTGATTGAATGTATTGGTTGTTGAATGTTTTAATGAATGAATTTTTTGATTGTGCTGAAAGTTGTATGAAACAATGAAAGAAACAATGAAAAGCAGGTGATTGGGGGAATTTAAAGCTTACAGATGAGGATACCAATTTTTGACCAAATTAGTAGATACCAATCCATGATCTGGTCACAATTGGGCATCTTAAGGCTTGGTACAGTAAAATTTACCATACCAAGGTCGTTTACAAAGACAACTTTGGATGCTCTAAAGTAGTGCTCCCAATCTGTTAAGCACTACCTTAGCTTAGCTGAGCCACTGTTGCTACAGCATTAGATAGATTTAATGTGTTTTAAGGAACATTAGAACCAGAACAGATGTGAATATAGCCACAGAAGTACATATCAGTCAAAGTAGGGCACTCAAGAAGACGTAGATCCAAGTCACTGGCCCCAAAACCAAGGGCATGGTTGCATTTGCAAAGATTGGGAACGTTCCCAAAAAAAAGTTCCTCAAGATCCCTAGGTAACCTTCCTAAACTTATATCACGCAGCCCTGAGACATGGTGTGCCAGACACCAGACCAACACGTCTGACAGCGCTTTGACGCAGTGGGAGACCCACACATTGAGCCATTGCAAATAGAGCAGATATTGCTTGAGGACCCTGGAATGCGCCTGCAGAGGGTAGTGACGTAGCCCTATTTTTCGTTTTCGGGCTCTACACTACACATCACTGACTCTCCCACGGTCTCAGGCACCTCAAAAGATGCGCATGGAGAAGGGCTATCAGAAGGGCTTGGTCTGAGCTCTGTAGCTTAGCTCACTTCGGCGTAAAACGCAAAGGCGCAAAAATTTTTTGGGCCTCTGAGGCCTGATTCCGACCTTCAGTTTTTGGCCTATTTTTGAGCTTTACAACTGAATATCTCCGGCAGTATTGGTGCTATAGGTCCAAAAGTTAGTGCATTCGAATGCCCTGCTTCTTAGGCATCGTTTGAGCTCCTGTAGCAATTGCGAAGTGTGAGTTTAGTACCCCAAAACCTCGTTACAAAAAGGTCGGAATTTACGTCACTACCCTCTGCAGGCGCATTCCAGGGTCCTATTGCTTGCCCAGCACATTTTTCTACTGTTAACAATGCACACACAACAGAAAAGGGAAAGGGTGAATCACCCTGAAGGCCACCCTCACACAAGGCATTCCCTTTTGTATATAAAGGTAGCTAAATGAAGCATTCAAATCCTGGTGCAAGTCCATGCAGACCTCAGTCTGTAGGAAGTACAACACAAAACCCTCTGCCAGAAGCAACCAAGAACCCAAGATCCTGGAAATGACAATGGTCATCCAAATTTGGGGGATGGCAATAGAGATGTGTGGGATAGTATGGAGAAGTTGAGAGAAAGGGGAGCAATAAGTGACACCAATGTGGTGAATTTCAAATTTCATTAGACAGATTGGCCATAGGAACTTAGTTCCTAGTCAAGCAAGGGAAGGTTCCCAAGTTCCTTCAGTGCGACTGTGTTCTGCCAAACCATAGTTTGAAAGTTTCATTGAAGAAAGAGTATATGATTTTGTCCATTACATTTTAGGTTTGAGGACCCAGTGTTGAAGATGACCACCTTATCATCTTATCATCATCTCAATCCAGACTCAATTCCATCACTCATGCATTATGTAGGCCCAGGATGAGGCATAGTTGAGATGAGAGTGAAATATGATGATGAAAAAAAAATGATTCAGGTTTTTGAACTGGTACTTCTCCAGTATGATAGAAAAACCTAGAATCATTTAAAAAAGTTGAGTTTTGAATAAATTGGCTTGAGCTTATGTTCTGTAGTGTGACTGTTTTGAGAAACTTGAATAGATGAGATAGATTCAAGTCAGTCTGAGCTCAAAGGGTGACTTTTTCCACCTACTTTTACATCAGTCAGTTCTTTCATTAAAGCTTGTCCAAGAATTTAGAATGTACAACACAGCCAAAAATTGGTTTTGTTCAAATACTGCAATTTGAACGGTCATCCATCAAGTTAGATTTCAAAGAATACAGCTGTCTTGGGAAAAAAGAATCGGTTTTTACCCTTTTCTGCTGAGTGGTAGATCAATTTTTTTTGTGGACAAGTTTTCATGAAAGAAGAGTAAGTTCAGGAGGGGGTTGGATTGATGATCTATCAATCTAGTATGTTGAATTAATCCTTTACCAGATCAAACGATTGAAAGATGAAAACTTTTTGTTTCCATTCATCCAAGCTTACAAGACTACCGCTCAATGCAATGAGATTGGCTTGATGAACCTGATTTATCTTTGGAAGATAGGTGAACTCTGGATCTATACTGATGATCCAAGTGTTTGTTTTGAGCGTGATAAATCACTTGAATTAAATTTTCAATATCTAATGTTATTTGATTGGTTTGATGATTTGAACAAATTTGATTCAGGATGGATATATATTTGATCTGGATCTGTATAAATGAAGTTAAGATTGATTTAAGAGTGATTGAGTATATGAAAAGAGTTGATGTTCAATTTCGAATAAGATGTTTTGATCGGTTTCGATTAAGTTGGATGGTATATCAAATGAAACAAAGACTTGTTGTTTAAACCTTTGAGCTTTTGAAAGATAGTAGAAGATTTGATGGTAAGAAATAAGAATTTGTTTGTTTTGATTGAATTGGTTGGATGAATGAGATTTACCTAATTTTTTTTGATAAAGATTGACTAAGCTCATTGAAGGAGATCTTGAATTTAAGATGGTTGAGACTGATGGAAAGATTCTATTGAGGATAAGATGATGATGATGAGTTTTTGAATGTTGATTGATTAGCAAATGGTGTGTTTGGATTAGATCACTTACCGAAGAAGGAGGTACAGCAACAAGACCAATCGTTGGCTAAAGAAGCATTGATAGAGTGAGTTTGAGAGATTGGATGAATGGTACCGAATCCAGATCATGAATGAATCTTTTAAGAAGAGTGAACATGAAAGATGAATTCAGGTAAAGAAAGAAGGAGTGAATGCGGAAGAAGTTAATTGAAAAGTATGAGAATGTGATTTGAGATTAAAGGCTGATTCATTTTAAAGCTGAATTGGGTGAGCATCCATCCAATCCAATCCAGATCAGATCATCAGTAGCCTGTTCTGTATTTTTGAAATCAGATTAATTTTAAAATAGTTTTGATTTTTAAATTCGAAAACTTGATTTCAATTTTTTCAATTTTTTCGAAATCCAATTGAGTCAAATCGACTGACTGATGAGCCGATTCTAAAGATGATTCGATCTGATTCCACTTCGATTCAAACTCAATCAAAAAGTAGTCAATCAATCAGAAAACCCAAATCAGTTTGCCATCCATCATGCTCACCTTGACCATTTGACTTACCAGATCCCTCCAATTCGACTTCGACTCGATTCTCATTATCACTACCAATCCATCATTCAACTCATTCAAATCATCATCAACATCAAAATCAAAATAACAATCAAATAACAATCTCAATCTTCAAATCAACCTCATTAACTCAGCTTTAATCTCACCACATCATCATCATACCAATCCACAATCTAAAGATCATCACCAGCCCATCAAACCATCAATCAATCATCCCAATCACATCTCAATCAAAACACAATCCAGCCATCAACCTTAACTGCTTCATCATCATCCTCTTCTTCGATTCTTCAAAACCTCTCAGACCAGAGCATTAAGTTCATCTCATCTACCCCCACCATTTCCATCACCATCAGGTACAGTCTTACCACCTCCTTCAAATCATTATCTATCTTTAAAAATTACCAGTCTCATTCGGAACGTCAATCACGTTCACATCCATTCAAATCAGTCCATCAAATGAACAAGAAGAAGTCCTTAAGACCAAATCATCGAAGATCGTCTAGTTTGAATCTATTCATTCTTCAACTCATCCAACGATATCCTCATCATCATCATCAGATCAGAAAAGATCAAATTCGAGTGTGATGATGATGATCAGGAATGAAGATGGTGGTGAATCGAATTTATAAAAAAACAACCGATCCACACTCCTTCATCAGCTATTTTGATTCGTGATTTTGGATTTCATTGATGATGAACGTCATTTTAAATCAAATCCAACTTTTCTTTCAACCCGAAGCTCCATTTAAGTTTGATTATCACCTTCCTGGATTTCAATCTCAATTAACTTTCTCAACAGAAGCAGAAGAAGCAGAAGAAGAAGAAGAAGAAGAGGAGGATTTAAGATCAAAGTGTCATAAACCTAATCTATGGACTACAACCATGAGAAGTGAAAGGAATGAAGATGAAAAGGATGAGGAAGAGGAAGAGGAGGAAGATGGGTTGAGAGAAGAGATTGAAAGAAGGAGAGAATCGTTAGATAAAAGTTTACAATCGATTGGAAGACCATCGATTGGATCCAACTTGGATTCATTCTCATCAGATCCAGAAGAAGAAGCAGAAGAAGCAGAAGAGAGAAGAAGAGAAGAAGAGGGACGGAACGGAAACGGATGAAGGATTATGGGTAGCGTTGTATGATTTTGTAGCAGAAGGAGAAGGAGAGATGGGAATTTATGAAGGTGAGATCTTAAGAGTGATTAAAGTGGTGTGTGGGATGGGTGATTGCGAAGAAAGTTGAAGGTGAATTGAATGAAGAGGGTAGGTTTATTGAAAGAGTCTCGAAGTTGAAATCGAATGAACTTCATCATGAAGAAGAGAAATTGAAATGGGAAGGATGATGAAGAAGGAAAAGAAGAAAAGAAGAGAAGAAGAAGAAGAAGAAAGAGAAAGAAGAAAAAGAAGAAAAAGAAGTGAAGAAGCAGAGTAGTAGAGAAGAAGTAGAAGAAGAAGAAGTAGAACAAATGGGATTATGTCCTCAAAATTATCTTGCTAGGATTTAAAACTCGATCTAAACTGAAATGATCAATGAAAAGAAGGATGAATGAATGAATGATTCTTTTTATTTATTTTTTATTTATTTATTATCTACACCTTCAAAATCCATTTTTGATCTTTTTTTTTATGGTGTTAAGTGTTTTTTTTCTAATTATTAAAGTGAGTTGATAAGATTGGATTTGGATTTGGATTGTTGATTTATTTAGGATCATTTTTTTAATTCTTTTTTTTGGATTTAGTTTTTTGTCCTTGAGAGTGTGTGAGTGTGTGAGTGTGAGTGTGTGGTTTGGTTTGGAATGATTGATTGGAGTAGGTTTTAATGATTTGATTAATATATGAAAAGAATTTGAAGAAAAGAAAAAAGCAAAAAAGCAAAAAGCAAAGAGAGATTTGAAAATGAAATTTAATGAAGTTTTGTTTATGAAACATTAGTTCAAAGGATTTTGTTTTTTTTAAAATTTGATTTGGTTTGGTTTGGAAGAAAATTTCAATTTTTGGTGGGTGGTAAGAAAAGTAAAAGAAGGAAAGAGTTTTTATTCAGAATGATTGCTCAGGTGGGTAGTATAAAACTTATTCCACTGAAGGTGATTAGGTTCAGATCAATCAGAACAAATTGAGACACAATCTGTATGATAAGCACATACATAGTTGGCACATAGTGAGCAAGATGCCAAAGGTCCAAAAAGGGTCTGAAAGCTATAAATTTGAACATTGGCAGTGCTCATGGTGTGACTGTGGTTGTGTGTCCACACTGTGACATCAAAGTCCACATCCCCCAAGTGAATGACACATACCACATACCAATTCAACATTGTAAGAGCATCTCTACCAGAGCCAGGTCAATTTGGCTCAGTTGGGAGGCTTTCACAGGATGTCACACTACCTGTGGGTGACTTTGCTTTCCACAGGTCCCAATCAGGGCCCAATTTGGGGATGGGGATGGGTTATGTTGATCAGAGTTGGTTATGCTATGTGCTATTTGTTACACCCCAAAGCTATTGGGCCCAAGCAGCCACCAAGGATAATGCATGAGGTAGTGCATGATTGTATTTACTTCTGGCTTACCTCAAATCAATCAAAAAAAATTCTACCGCAGGGCTACTTTTTCACTGGTGTGGAAAAAGCCCTGCAGTTGCGGTAAATTTACATTTACCGCACCCAATTTACCACATGAGTGCAGATGCTCTAAGAAATCATCAACATTTGTGAAATATGCTTACAGAAAGAGCCAATCATACTACATATAAGGTTATTCTCAAGATTCTGGGCTGCAGAAGCATAATATGCTTAAATCCAGCTGACAGATGCCCACTTCTGTCTGCTGTGAAACCTTCATTGACATATTTTGCTTTGCTACATACCCACATACCTAGGGCTATGACCCGACCCCGGGTACTCAGGGCCGGCCCCAAGAGCGGGCCAGGCCCGGCCTCGGCCTTGAGCCCCCTGGAAAAGCCATCGGGCTACCCCGGGCAGGCCCTGGCTCGGCCCAGCTTTTTCTGAGGGGGCTTGAGAGCAATGGAGGGGGGGTTAAACCCTTGATTGACCATTTCTCAAGTAAGTTCAAGTAGATACAAAAGAGGAAAAGACAATCAAGGAACAAAAAAGTTGATAAAATGAGCGTGAAGAAATGAAAAGCAAGAGATAAGAATGAAAACAAAAAAAACTAATTGTCAGATAAAACCATTTCCCAGGACTTGAGGCAGATTTGAGCCTCAAAGTTCTGATTAGTCATAGATGATCGATAATTGGACATCACCCTGGCACCAGAAGAGAAGATCCTCTCTGAAGGGGCAGCCGAAGCAGGAATGGCCAAAATGTACATGGCCATCCGAGATAGGACTGGCCAGTTCGATTGATTAGTTTTCCAGAACACCAGAATATCGGTACGTTCATCCACAAGTGGGGCAAGGAGGTATTCTTTCACCTCGTCGTTGATTTGAATGAACTTGCGTCGCTTGATGAAATGATGCGGTCTATCATCATCATCGTGAAACTCAGGTTTGGGTTCCACCACTTCAACTTCAGAATCTTGAGGGCGTTTAAAATGAGCTGCTTGCTCAGTAAAGTATGCAATGAGATCGTCTTTGGTGAATCCAAGTTCCTCCAAGGTGAAACCAGAGACGGCGTTGAGTTTTCGGCGAGGGTCCAAGATGGGTGAACATATGTAGACAGGCTTCTTCAAAGCCAACGTCAAATATCAGACCAGTTTCCTCACCATAGGAAGAATGGCCGCCTTCAAGTTGGCACACTCGTACGTGGCCCATGCCTAAAGGTCAAGAGTCAGGTAAGAAGTCAGCAATCAATCAATAAGTAAATTAAAAGATGTTGAAAAAACTAACCTTTTCAAGTTTTTCAACCAGCCATTGATAGTCGGGCATGGCTCTGGAGAAAGTGGGATACTCGTCACCCTTGATCTCCTTGATGACGATTGCAAGCGGTCGGAGGAACTTGACTAAGTTGTTAACCAAGACCCATTTGTCTTCAGTTAAGGTGAATGGTTCCAAAGAGTTGTTGATGTTGCAATAGTATTGCAAAACCTTCTTGAGTTCTACAAACCGCTCAAGTGAGTAGAAAGTCGAGGACCATTGTGTTGAAACCTCGTGGATGAGTCCGACTTTTCGAGGCTGAGAAGAGCTTTGAATACATTGATTGAGTGCTTGCTTGAGCTGAGTGCTCAACCGCACTCGTTTATGAAAACCCCGAATGCGAGTTAGGATCGAATGTACTGCCAAATGAGGGGTCGGTTCGATCAAAGACAATTTTCCATTTGGAACATTGTCTTGCGGTAATTGGGGATCTAATGAACTAAGAGGATCAGGGGGAGCCTTGCTGTCAAAGATTGATATTCCAGCTTTTGCAACAAGATTGATCACGTGGGCTACACAGCCATGGAGGTTCTTCTCATGATCGAAGGTGGGAATCATATTGTGAAGTTCTCAACCCATAGTGAGATTGTTGGAGGCGTTGTCGGCTGTGACGCAGTAGAGCTTCGCGCTAAGATGAAATTGATCCAGGGTATGCTTGACGAGGGTGGCCATGTTCTTCCCAGTATGGCCACCGTTGATCTCCTTCAAAGCCAAGACGACCGACCTCATTGCGAAGTTTTCCGACATCCAATGCACCGTAATTCCGAGCATTGGGGTAGACTTGGGAGATGTCCAGGCGTCGCACGTGATACTAATGTAATCAATCGATGAAAGAAGGCTAGTGAGGCGGTTGCAATAGAGACGGAATTGGGTGATGATGCCATCGGCAATGGCTGTTTGCTTTGACAGGATGGGGGAAACCGCTGGGTTGATCCAAGACAGAAGATCGCGTAATTCGGGGGCGTCCACGAGCGAGACTGGCAGCTCTCGATTGACGATAAGGCGGATGAGGGCGTTCGTGAGGTTCTTCCTGTTGAGAGGTCCAAACTGAAAGACAGTAAAGACATCAATCAGTTTGGGTCATAATAAGCATCATAAGAAGAAATTGAAATAGAAGAGAATGGAGAAAAAGGACTTACCGTGGCTATCTTTCCACCAGTACCCCACCCCGCAAGAGTAGCTTGTGAAGTTTCAATTGGTGGTTCAATGTGGTGAGCACGTTGAAGATGTCGTATCATCATTTTCGTGCTTGAGGTCTTATCAACAGCGGTTGCTTCATCACAAACCATAACGGGTGCGTCAGGATCGTTACTGGCCTGGTCGATGAATCCTTTGTTGGCTCGACACATGTTCTTGAGGATACCGTCCTTGTCTTGGATTTGAGCAAAGTATTGCCAAACCCAAGACGTTCGGTTGGTGGCGGTTGTTCAAGCCGTTTGTGTGAGCAGCTGAGACTGATTCGGATGGGGTAATCGAAGTCGTGCTGGAGGCGGTAGACATTGGATTGGCAAGATCACGGCGAAGAGAGCGGCGAGTCTGGGATTTAGAGGTGGATGACATTGAAATGGAGGTGGGGGGTATCGGGAGGAAATGGAGGTTGGGGATATCGGTGATAGGGCGGTGTGGGGATATCAGCGAAAGGGCAGAGAAAGCAGGCAAGGGCAGAAAAAGCCTCAACAACCCTTTCGCCCCCTGGAATTTTTTCGGCCCCCCGACCCGGGGTGGCCCCGGGGCGGGGTCATTGTCTGTATCATTGGGTTAGGGCTATGGCCCCGGTCATGGCCCTGCTCACCTCTGAGAGACCCTTGAGCAGACTCGGCCGGGCAGGGCCAGGGCCGGGTCATAGCCCTACACATACCCACCCTCACCTACCATGTCTTCAATATCTGATCTTATCAGTGATGTGCTTATCCTTTCACAAAACTGTCCTACAATTGATTTTGCATCAGTGGATGGTAAACTCAATATGTGGTTTGGAAACTCACCTGATCCCAGCTTGGACACAGATGAATTGACCATGGACACCAATACAAAGCTTGATAATGCATTTGGAAAGGAGGTGGGTAAAAATTTTATACTTGGTGGCTCTTATGGACTTCAGAAGGCTCTTGAATACATGGCAAAGGTGCAGAGATTGCCAAGCTGTGATGCAAACATGGGTGGGATAATTAAAAGCAAGCTTGAGAAGATAAAGAGCATGCTTGTAATACAATCTGGTCAAACCTGTCAGAGCAGGGATGAGGTTGATTCAGAACCTTGTCTTTGAATCACCTTCAATATCCCGCGAGCTTTGAGTTACTCACCTGTCAGAGCAGGGATGAGGTTGATTCAGAACCTTGTCTTTGAATCACCTTCAATATCCCGCGAGCTTCGAGTTACTCACCTTCATCCAGGATTGTATGAGATCATCTTGGATCAGTATTTCAATTTAACACAATCACAAATTTAGAAATATGAGACAAATAGAATATAGACTGACCTGTCAGAGCAGGGATGAGGTTGATTCAGAACCTTGTCTTTGAATCACCTTCAATATCCCGCGAGCTTCGAGTTACTCACCTTCATCCAGGATTGTATGAGATAATCTTGGATGAAGAGAGAGAGCTCAGAAGTGCTCCAACAGTTGAATATATAATGAAACAAGAAATGATACAATTAGGTTTGAACTAGGTTTGAGTCAGTTACACACAAATGTTAAACATAAAACTGTACAGACTGAAATATGTGAAGGAAATCAATATATTAATGTTGATAGCGTGAAATGGAATAATAAATGAAATTACATAAACATATCAAACCGTGAAACTCTAACATCCCCTCATTTCCAAAACACATTTCAAGTCATGTTGTTCAAACGTAAGGCGTGAGTCATAGCTGTCGGACCAAGTGACTTGGTTAAATGATCTGCTAACATTTCCTCTGTAGGAATATGATGAATAACCAGTTGATTAGATTGAACCATTTCTCTAATATAATGATGTCTTCTGTCAATGTGCTTAGATCTCGATTTGAGGCCTTCTCCCGATGCCGTGAATATTGCTGAGGTGTTGTCGATGTGGAATGGCGAAGGTGTGTCAATAGGATGCATGATATCGAAAAAGAATGATCGCACCCATGCCATGTGTTTGGAGCATTCAGCTGCAGCAATATACTTGGCTTCCGATGTTGATAGCGCAACAACGGGTTGTTGTTGAGATTTCCAGCTGACTGCTCCATTCGAGACATTGACGACGTAGCCGGTGACGGATTTGCGAGTAGTAGGGGGAGAAATCCGAATCTGAGAAAGCCCGCGGTTCATCGATCCTCTCTGAGTAGGTAATCGCTAGATTTTGTGTACCCTTGAGATATCTAAGCACGTGC
>JAIFHY010000283.1:0-28947 GCA_022264835.1 Melampsora americana | reverse complement strand
ACGCCCTCCTTGTCCCTGGGCCTTGTTCACAAATGGATAGATTTCAAAAAATCCTTTAGACATGTTGTTTTGTTCAAATTTCTTCATAGGTGACTTTTCTCTCTGTGAAATTGGCTTTAAAACCAGTAGTCAAGTTTCTTCTTGTAAGACTACATAAGCAATAAGATATGTATGAGATTCGGGGTTTCTGGGATAACGTCAGGAATTGATCAAAACCTTTCGATGGGTGATGTGTCGTTTGAAGATTGACACTTGTAAAATTAGCTTTATTTTTTTGGGCGGCTTGGAGCCGAGTCAAATTTTCTGAATTCTAAGCTCAGTAGACTGTACATCAGCAAGTGCACGGTTTTGGCCTGTGCACTTGTCCATCGAGATGTGTACCTTTGGGGCAGGTTATGGGATCAACTTGAGATCAATCTTGAACATCTTCCAACTCTTACCTTTCTTTACAACTCCAATTATGTTGTCTCTCATAGCCAACAAATTGAGTTGGGCGGCTCAGAATAAAACAAAAATCAAGAGTTTTCTCGAATTGGCTTTCGGGACTCAGCTCTTTCTCTTGACTATTTTGTACTTTATATTTTCCTTCTTGCATGTTTTTCAGTGTCTAGTTAAGTTGAGATAGTCATACGTATTACCACTAGTTCATTAATTTCTTCCTTAAGATAGACACTTCAGCCAGACTACGGGGTTATCAGTTTGTGTACAGATATCCATCGTATTCATTCGCAGAAAATGGTAATATGATAATTATCAGGCAAGACCAGCTTGATCATCTGATTTTGGTTGTTTAATGACTTATTCAGAGCAAAGAATTGCAAAGGTCCCACTTACAACCCTATTGTGTCCATCTTTCCTGTAACACATACTTGACATAGGTATAGCCCCCTTCACGCGTTGAGATATGCTTGTATCCAGCTACTCGAAAGTTCGTCGCGTGTATGTGGTGCAGGGTGAATCTTAATTAAAACCAATCGAAGCTTGAAGCAAAAGAAGAAATCAAAGAAATAAAGAAAAGGTCGACTTTGATTGATATTTAAATCAAGATTAATCAAGAATTTGAATCACGAACAAAGCATTAATCAAACCGTTCAAAATATCAAATCAAAACCAATGTCATTTTTAGCTTCATCAGGAGACTTACCATCCTCACAACCAGATCATCATGCAATTCCATCAGAATCAGATATCACAATGCAAGACGTTCGAAGTCGACAAAGCTTCAAATGATCAAATGATCAAATCAATGAAACGAATCAGAAGAAGTAGAACAAAGACGAGTTGCAAGAAGGATGAAAAGAAGATTAGAAAGAAATCCAGATGAGATCCCTAGAGTAAAAGATCAAACTGGAATTTCACTTCAAGAACAAATGATTAAATTTGTAAAAGTAAGATTTTAAGATGTTTTCTTCTTTAGAAAAAACTTGGAATTTTTGAAATTGAAAAAAAACTTGAAATGTCTTTAATTTAGTTTTGTACAAGATCTTATAGAAGAAACTCCTACTTCTGTTCCTTCTCAATCACCAGTGAAGAGAGTTAAAAAAATTCAACCTTATGTCGAACAAGTCAAATCTATGATGAGACTCCGAACCACTACATTATACGTAGATTATTCACATATCTTATCAACCGAAATCTCTTTAGCCAATGCCATCAGAGATCAATATTATCGGTAAGTGTTTACAAAGAATCAAATTAATTTATGTTCAGATCAAAGCTAATAAGATCTTAAATTTAAGTTTCCTTCCCTTTCTCAAACAAGGAATTCAATCATTAGTCAAAAAATACGATCCAGATTATTTACATATCAATAATCAAACTCATTCACCAGGATCAACAGGTTTGATCAGTCGACAATTTCATTTAGCAATAAGTAATTTACCATTAGTGATAGGAATTCGAGATTTAAGAACTGAAAGTATTGGAAAATTAATGTCGATCGGTGGTACGGTCACTAGAACAAGTGAAGTTAGACCTGAATTAATCTTTGGTACATTTCTGTGTGAAGAATGTAAAACGATCGTAAAAGATGTTGAACAACAATTTAGATATACAGAAGTATGTGATTTCATTCTTTTTGAAATCTCTTATCTAAACCTAAATCTAAATCTAAATCAAACACATCTTTTTTCCCTTCAATTTCTTCCTAGCCAAATATTTGTCCAAACATACAATGTAATAATCGAACAGATTGGAAACTTTCAATTGAACAATCGATTTTTTCAGATTGGCAAAGAGTAAGATTCAAGAAAATTCAAATGAGATCCCAACAGGTTCAATGCCAAGATCATTAGATGTAATCTTACGTGGAGAGATGGTAGAGAAAGCAAAAGCCGGTGATAAATGTGTATTTACAGGTACATTCATCGTCGTACCTGATGTAGCTCAATTAGGTTTACCTGGGGTTGAATACTGAATGATTAGACATGCTGGTGATAATAGTGGCGGAAAGGGTGGTGGTGGTCCTGTTAATATGGGTGTTAGTGGTCTTAAGGTTCTTGTGTAAGGGATTTAACGTATAAGACAGCTTTCTTGGCATGTATGGTCCAAAGGGCAGATTCACGAGTATGTAGTTTTCCTTTTATTTTTTACCCTCTCAAGCTTATAATGTTCCTCATGATTCTCAATAGGTCAGTGTTGCCAATGTTCATATGACTTTAGATCCAGACGTAGTAAGTGATAATCAAGAAACTCGAAGAGAATTCCTCACTGCCTTAACAGATGCTGAAGTAGAAGAACTCAGAGAAATGGTAAATGCAAAAGACATTTATTCAAGATTAGTCAGATCAATCGCTCCTACAGTCTATGGTCACGAAATCGTTAAGAAAGGAATCCTTTTACAACTTATGGGAGGAGTTCATAAAACGACACATGAAGGCATAAACTTAAGAGGAGATATTAATTTATGTATAGTAGGAGATCCATCAACTTCAAAATCTCAATTTTTAAAATATGTTTGTGGTTTTTTACCTCGATCAGTTTATACAAGTGGAAAGCATCATCAGCTGCAGGTTTAACAGCAGCAGTAGTTAAAGATGAAGAAACTGGTGAATTCACAATCGAAGCGGGTGCATTAATGTTAGCAGATAATGGGATTTGTGCAATTGTATGAATTTGATAAAATGGATATTTCAGATCAAGTAGCGATTCATGAAGCTATGGAACAACAAACGATTTCAATCGCAAAAGCTGGAATTCAAGCTACTCTCAATGCTAGAACTTCAATTCTAGCTGCTGCAAATCCTGTGGGTGGTAGATATAATAAAAAAAATGTCATTAAGAGCTAATGTGGCGATGAGTGGTCCGATCATGAGTCGATTTGATTTGTTTTTTGTCGTATTGGATGAATGTAATGAGGATGTAGATTTTGGCTATTGCAAGTCATATTGTCAACGTACATCGATTTAGGGATGCCGCTATCACCCCGGAATTCTCTACTGATGCTCTCCAGAGATATATTCGTTATTGTCGAACTTTAATCCTAAAGTAAGCATCTTCTCCTTGTCTTTTCTTTCTTTGTATATAAAAGTTGATAATTTCACTATTTCTCTTAGCTTAGTCCTGAGGCTTCAGCCTTACTTGTACAAAAGTATCGAGATCTAAGACAGGACGATTCTCAGGGATGGGGACGAAATTCTTATCGAATCACTGTTCGTCAGTTAGAGAGTATGATTCGTCTGAGTGAGGCCATTGCACGCGCTCATGGTATGGAAATGGTGAGTTTGTGATCTCTTTTCGATCTGGCGTATCTGACATACCAGCTGAACCTAGGGAATATATAAATCGATTCTATTGCGCTCATGATTCAATTTACTAGATCACGCCCGCATTTGTACGCGAAGCCTACAACTTGCTCAGACAATCCATCATACACGTAGAAAAAGATGATATCGGTCTTGATGATGATGAATATAATGTACCACCAGAAGTAGAAGAAGCAATGGCCAATATGGAACTTGAAGCCCAACCCAAAACTGATCCCAGTACAAACACCGATATGACGGATCCAAGTTCCACACCAGTACCAGTAGCAGCACCCAAAGTAAAACGAAAACCAACCGTATCATATGATAAATATATGGGTATGATGTCATTGATCCTTAGTAAACTGAATACAGTGGAACGAGAAACTGGAGATGGAATGAAACGGTCTGAGCTTATAGCTTGGTATTTGGAAGAAATGGAATCTACTCTTTCAAACATGGATATTATGAAATGGAAAAGGAATTGATTATAAAGGTATTAAGGCGATTGACCAAGGTTTGTGATATGATTTATTATCTTTGAACTTGGTTTTACAAGTGAATTAGGAATTAAATTATCTTACTGATTTTGATTTGATATATTTAGGAGAAATGTTTGTTAGAAGTCAAAGGTCAAGGATTGAAAGATGATATGATAGATGAAGAAGAGAAGAATGAAGCTGTGGAGGATGTGATGTTATTAATTCATCCTGAATGTAATATGGCAGAAATCGTTTGAAAATTTTGAATTTTGTATAGTTCTATTTTAAGTTTGGATGTAAAGTGTTGCAAGGTTCCTTTTTTTATGGAAGTTGAATTCGTTTGATTCTTTGTTCAAAGGAAATCTTATCGAAATATATTTGTTTCTGCGTATGATGAGTATTAGGAAAGATGGTTGAGCTAGCACACGGAAATAATCCTACTTCCTGCTTTGCATCTTGTTCCAATGTTGTCCATACAAACTTTCTACAATTCTTGTGATCATTTTGGCTCAACATCATTTAATACATCCATCACCTTATATTCAACCCCATCTCAGAATGGTATTTGTCCATTGTCTCCTTTGGGGTCATTGGATGGAAATTGTAAGAGACCTCTGATTACTATCAACCACAACGCATTGTATCGAATTGTTTCGATTTTTTTCCTGTAGGAAGTAATCACGCGGATTTTCATATCAGCTTGAATACGAACCGACGGAAGACAGAAGATGGAGTATTCGAATTGGACGCCTACGAACCTGAGCTCAATTCAGATGGAAAATTATATCCGTTTTACCTGGTGAGGTCGTATTAAGATTATGAGTACTAAGAATTTTTCTCTTTGTGAGGAACTCTTAAACCAGGCAACTCAACCATATTCTGAAACCTTGAAATCAAAACTCACTTAAAATGTATAATGAGATATAAAGATAGGCGAGCAAGAAAAATAAGCCAAATATTTTGAGCTATCGATCACGCTATATCAAACTCGAATCTTCGCCAAGATTTTCTATCGTCCCCTAGCCAGACTGGGTGAGCCCAAATGATCGGGAGTATCGATGATAGCAAACGCATCACGTTCGATAAAAGTGACTTTTTTACTCATAGAGACTAATACCAATGTCTGAGTTTTTGTTCCATACCAAGTCTGTCGATTTGGAATATTCAATGTGCTGGTGAGTCTATGGTAGGGTCGAATCAAGATATTTTGAGGTAAAGCTTCATCATTTGGATCTGTTTGACTTCATTCAACAACAACAAAGAAATCAATCATTTATAAATTGAATTTGAATCTTTAATAAGAATTTTCAAATCTTAACAAACCTCAAGATATTAAACAAATCATCAATTAACTTTTCTTCATCTTTTCATCAGATTCTTTAATTAATCTTTTAGTTAATAAATCTTTCCCTAATTTAACTTTATTCCATTCAATTTCTTTTTCACTTTTAATTCCATTACTCATCCCATTTTCATATTTATCAATTTGATGATTTTGATTTTGATTTTGATTGATTTGGATGTTTTCAATTGATTGACGATTACAATAAAATTCAATTTCAACTTTTTCAAAATTCTCACTAATCTCACCAATCACTAAATTAAATCCATCCATTAAATCCATTTGATGATTTTCTTTAATTTCTTTGATATAACTTTTTACATTTTACTTGAATCAATGAAATAATTTTTTAATAAATTCCCTCTACTAATCCATTTTGAATTTTTCATTTCATTAGGATTAGCTATATTAGTTAAAAATCCAAATTTATTTAACTTTTACAATATCCTAACCAAGTTCCTCCTCCAATTAAATCAATTCCTGAAATCACTTCTTTTTCTTCTTCTTTTTCTTGTTCGTCTTCTTCTTTTTTAAATGAATGCCAACTTGCGTTCTTTGTTGAACGTGATAAGAATTCATCTCGATTTGATAATATAACCCTTATAGATGTTTTTTTTTTCAATTTCCAAAAAGAAAATAACATCATTATTTTGAACAATTCAGACGAAAAAAGTTTTGAATCAATGAAAAAGTTACTTACAACATATATCCTGATTGTTTTCTAATTGACCATAATACTATACACATTCTTGATCGAGATGATATATATAAGAAATTTAAATTTAAATCAAACAGAATAAATTAAAGTTTAAATCAGACTGAATTTTACATAAATGAATCTCAGGTATTAGCGGTACACAATCATCCTCATCCCGAGACCTTGCTCCGAAAGAAACCCAGAGTCCTCCCGTTACCATGCAAGAGCATCGGTCCGGACTTTTCTTCCTGCTGCTTTTCTTAAATAAATGACCCTATTTCTCATTCAACATTTCCCGTTCAAATCAAATGTAAGTGTGTAAAATGAAAGAAGAGTATGTTTTACCTCCTTCAGCTTTGAATCAAGACAATGTCAGAAACATGAGAAGTCATTGACCATGAAGTTTCAAACAAACAAACCTGTCATGAATCCAATTTTTAAATCTATCACATTTTTTGATGACTTTTAACAAGATTTAAGATCATTTGATCACATTTTTTTTCTTTTTGGCTAATATTTGAAATACATATAATATAGATTCAGGTAAAAAAGATGGGATCTTTATGACTTTTCTTTATATATAAAAAAACAAACCTATCTTTTGGAATGATTTTAACAAAAGAGGTTATTCTTAAGCTCTACTCTAGAAAGGGTCAAATCCAGGTACCAAACAAATAGATTTTAACAAGACTTTTGTTAATAAATTTACTGGAAGTGCTCTTCAAGAAAAACCTGATTAAAATCCTAAACCTCTTTCTCTCTTTCTCATTCAAATCTGTCTTTATCATCAAAAAATAAAGAAAATAAAAGACACAATCTATCTTGAAATTATTTATAAATCATATTCTTTTATCCCAAGAAAAAAAAAATAGATGCTCAATAGAGAAAAGAAGAAGAAGAAAAAAAAAGTTTTTCTCTATTAAAATGTGTCAGAATAGAACAAAACAGACAGACAGATCAACAGACAAACAGATCAAGTTTATCAAAAAAAAGAACCCTCCCTTCCAACATACTTCACTCAATCACACTCAAACACTCAATCACACTCAACCACTCAAACAATGAAAAATTAAAAGAAAAGAAGTGAAGTATAAAAAAAAAGTTTTTTTTGCTCTTCTTCTTCTTCTTTGGTAATAATACATGAAAATTAATATATTGTAAAAAACAGACCTAACCTAAAGCTTTAAGAAGAAAGATTCAAAAAGAGTGATTTTAAATTCAGAAAGAAAGAACCGGGGGAAAGATGAGCTATTGGATAATGCACAAAAAAGAGAAAGGGAAGATAGATTAAATGAAGATTTAAAACAGAAAAGAATTAATGAGATTAAATTTGAAGTTTTGAAAGAGAAAAAGAAAAAGAAAAGAAGATGGCGATTGATAAGATATAAACAATTCATAGTAAGAAAAGAAAGAAAAATAAGATATATTTATATAGGTATGTATATACAAAGACATAAAATAGATTAAGAGTGTCTGAGAGATTTTAGTTATATTTTACATATGTATAGAGAGATAGGTAGAGAGAGAGGTAAACGGATAAAAATAAAGTGGAAAATGATGATAAAAGAAGAATGAATTAAAAAAAAAGGTAAGAAAAATGAAAAAGAAAAATCGAAAAACTTCTTCCTAAACAAGTTTAAATCATTTTTTTTGAAAACCTCTTTATAGAAAAATTCCAAAAAAAAGCAAAGAAAAAGAGACACATTATATTATGAAATGAAAGAAGAAGTGAAGAAGAAAGAAGAAAAAATGGGTTTCTATAAAATTCCACTATCCCTAAGTGCATTCTGTAAAATCTGGAAAAAGAAAGTTCAGCATTAGTTTCGGAAGTGATTTATGATTTAGAAGATAAACCAAAATGAATCAAGAACTCAACTGTTTCTTTCACAGCCGCAAAGACCAATCGAATATTAGAAGTATCAGTAGCCTGAGTCAAACTACCCAACAAGACAAAAGAAGAAAAAGATCAACAAGACTTAATCCTCAATCAAAACCAAAAAGAACAAAAAGATAGAAAAAATAGACAAACTGAGGATAAATACTAAGTCTGGCTCGATTCAATTGAGTAAACCTCCAAAGGATATACTTAGCCGCTTTATTCACATCATTCCCACCTGTATATTCAGGAAAATAACGTTCTAATGGAACTTTAGGTAATTTGGCCTTGAACAGATCGATTTTATTTAAAAATAAAATGATAGATGTTCTTAAGAACCAACGTGAATTAATCACTGATTCGAAAAGTACTAGAGATTCTGCCATTCGGTTCTAAGGAGAAAGATAGAATGAGGTTTTTTAATGGAGGTTTAGGTTCAATGAAGGGAAGAGGTTTACTTACTTGACCACTTTCTTCTAATAGAACTTGATCATATTCACTTAGCGCAACACAAAAGATTATAGAAGTTACAGCTTCAAAACAATGAATCCATTTTTTCCTTTCTGATCTTTGTCCACCTACATCAAACATACTATTAAAGAAAAATTAAAAGATGAGATTCTTAGTTAGTTAAAAGATATTAAAAAGAATCTCAAGTTGATCAAACACAATGATGATATAAAGCGATCACTCACTGAATTGAAAGTTGACCTGATTTGAATTTAGTTTCAGATATACCTGTTGTCTTTGTACGTGCCATCAAGACATCCGTTTCATTTGGAATATAATCAGCTTGACCAATCCTCTGAACTTCATCAAAGAAACTAATCAAGAAATTGAAAAGAAGAAGAAATCAAAACCCATGATGAGTTCATTGAGCTTGTGAGGTATGTTTTAAACAGGGAAAAAAACTCAACTATCCAGCAGAATCCATTAAATAAAACTCACTACCACGATCCATAACAGCTGGAATGATCGGATCATGCCAAAGTGATTCAATAGATCTAACTACATCCATATTTAAACCTGAAGCTTCATGCAGATCTAAACGATATTCTAAGATCTTATCTGCATAAACTCGATTCACAGGTTCCACTGGTTCAAATCTAAATTTCTTCATGGCAAAGACAACAGCTTGAGCTGAATCTATCAAATTTTTATAAATTGTCACTTTAAATAAAAGTAATTCATCTCGTGTATAACCGTTTTGATGAATGATTTTCATTTGTTTTACAATTGTAGATTTTCCAGATTCTCCTGAACCTATTAAATTAGAAACCAAAGAAAAACATCAAATTTGAGTCAGTTTGTTTGGATCCGGAATTGAATGGCGACAAAGGGGGGGAGAAAGGAGTGGATTAGTTGAACTTTGAGAGAAATCAAAGAGAACTTGATGAATTTGATCATATTTTCGATTGGTTTGGAACTTTATTTTCATTCTTCTTGATTTGGTCTTCGATTGATATTGATTGAATTTGATAAGATTCATCGTGAAAAGCAAAATAAAACAAACCTAATAAAAGAATTTTACATTCCCTTTTAAACTTCTTAGCATCTTCTTCTATCTGTCTGTCAATAGCATAAGATCTATACAATGCAAAAGAAAGTTTAAATCAGTGACTGAGTTTCAGTCTGAGGAGTCAAAGAAGATTGAGAAAGATACCTATCACGATTTGCAGCTGAGTTTCCTTCAAGATGTGAAGGATGTCCCGTAGA
Source organism: Melampsora americana (assembly GCA_022264835.1). Lineage (NCBI taxonomy): Eukaryota > Fungi > Basidiomycota > Pucciniomycetes > Pucciniales > Melampsoraceae > Melampsora > Melampsora americana. The sequence goes on along the minus strand of JAIFHY010000283.1, from coordinate 19,091 downwards.
TGAGAAACAACCTCCCATGGTATGTTTTGATAGAATTTGATGATTCCCAGTTTTTTTTCCCTAGAATGATATTTTGATTTGAATCTTGAAATCTACCTGAGTTTTGAAATTCTATTTAATGATGGATGGACCGATTAAGATGATGATTAAGAAGGTAGTCAATCAGAAGGTTATGAAGTGAATCGAATGAATGTGAATGTGAATTGAATTGATTTAATCAGGATGGTTTCTTTTTTCTTTTTTGTTTGATTAGTTTTGATGTGAATTGTTAATGGTTAAATGGATTTAATTGATATTTGATGGTTGTTAAATGGTTGAGATGGTGGTAGTTTGGTTAGTTGACTTACTTAAAATGGTAGTCAGTCTTATCAAAATGATTTTCTTTAATTTCAATTCTGATTTCCTTTAAACTTAATTTAAATTTAATTTAATGCTTTAATTCAATTTTTAATTTAATTTTTATATTGAGATACGTGTACAAACAACAATTCATTGAAACTTTAAATACACTCGGTACTGTACCGTAACCCTACACATCCATCTTTTAATTCTCAGTCCATGAGGCTTGTGCCAATGCTTGGCCATCTTGGTATTGAAAATCTCACAAACGGAACATCTTCTCTACTCCATTCAAGCAGATTTGACTATCTACTGCAAACCAACAAACCAAAATTCATTCAGAAAACTGTCTTTGTCCGAAAACTACCAAATCGAAACTATCCTCCCATAAGAAAGTGAACTTCTTTCCATTTTTGGAAAAAACAAGGTTTTTCTTTCATGAAAAATAAAAGTATGAACAATTCATTGCAAAACAGGGTTGAGCTAAGTTGGTGCGCAAAATTAAACTCATTCAACGTGAAATTCCCTTCAGGCTTTTTAAGTAGAATGGATTGTAAATCTCGATTTGTCTATCTTTGAAGTTAAGTACACATACAAAATCAGCCGAAACGATGTTGCAATTCTTAATCTTTCAAACTTCAATGCTTCTCGCACGCTTCGAGCGCAGGAAGCGTGCGAGTTTAACCAAGTCCCTTGCTCGCGAGGCCGAGGCTCGAGCGAGGGACTTACCGTTAGGACCGGATTTGTCGCCTGAGACATAGGCATATTGGCTCAAAAAATGCCACACCTAAATCCCCGTTTTGTTGCTGAATGAACAGGGCTTGAATAGATAGCAGGAGGACAGCAAAGGTTCAGTGCATATGTGGCAATTGCCAGCTCCTCCAGATCTTGCTTGGAACTCCTGCTATTGAGTGATAAAAATTGGTCTTTTCACCTTTTTCCCCATCCTAAAAGCCTTTTCTCACAAACAGGTGAAAATGACAAATCATCAATCACCAAAAAGGAGATGTTCCCAGCAGGATAGAAGGGAGCTACATATGCCATGGACATCTGCCGTCCCCCTGTCATTTTTACCAAGCCCCATCTATATAGACAAAAAACAGGGATTTGGATATAGCATCTTTTGAACCAATACAGGCTACTTCTCCGGCAAGAAACCCAATTTTAGCGGTAAGTCCGTTGCTCGAGCCTTGGCCTCGCAAGCAAGGGAATTGCTTAAGTTTGGTGAGATGGGACTTAGTTGAGTTTACTAGGACCCAGGAATGCTCCTATTAAGGGCTGTAATGAAAAATGTTGGAATTCAACCCTGGATTTTACCCTATGTTTGTGATGAAAACTGTTGGAATTTTTCAATTTTGCCGCAAATTTTGTATTTAATTGATTCTCTTAAGAAAAGTAAAAGTCAACTTTAAATAAATTAGAGGACTATTTAAAAAGAAGTAGAAGTTAATTTTTGAAAAAATAGAAGACTATTTTTAAGATAACTAAGATTATAGAAATAAAAGTAGAAGTTGATCTAACCACATGAAGAACTAGAAGAGGATTCAAAAGGGAGAAGTAGAGCACTTGATCAAAAAGAAGGATAAGCCTTGATCACAAAGTAATGGAAATAAAATGGAAAGAGTGAGAAACAAAAAGATATGTTGTTTGAGTGACTACTTCAGGATGGGGTGGTGAGGATTAATATGATTTGAAAGGGTGTGTACACTGGGTAACAAGTTATGGAGAAAGAAATGGACAACAAAGGTGAATGGTTTGGTGAAAAATTTTGTCAGATAATAGCTGACTGATCAGACCAAATGCACAGGTCCCAGCTACTAGTCACTGGCAGGCCAGAGACTACAGTGACTTCAATAGAATTTAAACATAATTTCAGAGAGATTTCAAGCAAACTTCAGAGAAACTTCAAAAGAATTTCAAAGCAACTTCAAAGAAATTTCAATAGAAATTCAGATGGTGCCTGAAATCTGGACAGATCTCCAGACCAAAACATAAAGAGTGTCTGCTGACCAAGTGAGACAGATGACCAATGTCCTTCAAGGAATTGGATGTGGACTCAACATGTCTTGGGCCTCCAGCTTATACTGCTAGCTTGTCAGGTGAACTCATTGGAACCTTTGTTTGGACAGCTTTTCCTGCCAAACCAAGTCACCAGCAGCTAATTTCATTTGTTATTGACACTTCAGAAGGACAGGGTGAGAAATGACTTCACCAACACGCAAGACAGGGATTCTTCAGAGCAATAATTCACAATAGTCACTCTTCCATGGAGGCTGATCCAATCCTCAAGAAATACCTTGAATGGAACAGCCAGTCACGGTGGACAGTCAAAAAGCTCAGTCCTGAAGCCTTTCAGGAACGCCAGCATTTTGATCAAGTTGAGGCTAGTCACACATCCAACTAAATATTTGAAGTTACCACAGCCATCAATGTCTCTAATAAAGCACATAGCACCCACAACACAACACCTGAGGATAGCTACATATCATACTCCCTCAACTCTCAAAGATGGACAGGATGTATCACTGAAATTGTCCATCTTACCAACTTGGGGGCACCACTCCTTGCTGTGCATTCACTAACATCTCTTGATGATCTGGACAAGCACAAGAATCCTGATTCTTCCTTACCTGACTTGCTGAATGCCTCTGTTGTTTACAATATGCATGATGGATATCATGTCATTCAAGTTGAGGACATTATTGGACAACTAGTTGTCATGAAGAACCCCGCAGGTACATGAGATATTGATGACCCAACACTTTCAATTGTTTGATTGACAAATATTGTGAGTGATTGAAGATACTTCAGTTGGTTCTGTATACTAATTTTCTTATTATCCACTCTTAGGAATCTGTGCAAGACAACAACAAGAAAGACACAATGGATATGGAGTGAGATCAAGATACCCATTGAATTTGTAATATATTTCAGACATGATGACTCTCTTGGCATTATTGCCTTTTGCAATCCATCTTTGTATTGGTTGTTCTTTTGGTTAGAATTGTGACATGATTAAGTGAAGGATTTTGGTGACAAATTGAGATCAGATCAGAGGAAACAACAAAAGAAAACTGGGCCCATGATTGATTGCTTGAGATCAAGTCTGTGAGGGTGTCATTCCCTGTATATAATGCATCCTCATCACTGGTACTGAATCTTATGTCTAAAGGAAGTTTCATTGAAACTTCATTGAAAATGTTCTGAAATTTGCTTCAAAATCAGCAAGGCAATCAAGATGAGTTCAGATTAACAGAACAAGGAACACAACAAAAATCTGAGCAGCCTCCTCGCTAGCTCCAGAATCTGGAGCATCCTCCTCTTTTTGGCGGGAAAGAATTTTCGCCTTTCCCAATCCATTCATTTCTGAACTTCCGTAGTCAACTTTCGAACTTATGTACAAATTTCATCACCATTTTTGGGGAGCATCTTTCACATGTCTCTCCGCTCCTTTAGTTCTTTCTGCCCATAGCATACGATTACGAACTCACACTTCACGTACCGTGATGTGAAAACCTACAGATTTCACTTTATCAAATTACTGACACGCGTTTGTCGGTTTCACTCTGATCGCGTTGCTGAAAATGTCACTCCTCGCTAGGGACTGACTTGTTAGGTCAGCACTCCCTTATATGACTTATCTACATACTAGGAGTTCAAAGTTCAATCAGGGCTATATACTACGAGATGCAAGCTGATGATGATTAATTATACAAGATATTCAAGTGTGCATAGTTTGGAGTATTATTATTTACATAGCATGAGAGTTTGTATAAATTGACCAATGAGAAAATGTGTTGTAGGTTATTAACGAGATATAAATGAATGACAAAAAAATTAAGTGATAGATAATTCTGTAGTTTCTATGTGTGTGATCAAAGTAAACCAACACCAACACCGTTCGAAACATTATCAACCGGAGTCAATAGAGCACGAGAATTGAAAAGAGTAGTGATATCTAAACTGAAGAGAATTGAAAGGTTAATACCAACAGATGAAAAGATATTAAGATCAATCCCAGTATTAACAAAAAAGTTAGAGATGTTAATGTTGAGAGATAGAAAAAGTCCTGCAATAACCCGGAGAGATGAATTGAGGATTTGAAAATCGGCTAATGACAAGAAAGATTAGCCATACATCAGAATCAGAAAGATTAGAGTAAAGACTTACGTTGGAATTGAAGAATATGAATACTGTACGTCCTAATGATAATCTTAATCATGTTTTGAATCTCAAGGAAAACTGGTGTAATGACTGATCTGAACTGTTTTCAATAATTCATTTTAGATTAAATATTCGAAAGTTAAGAACAAGAATGTACCAAAGAATTCGAAGAATTTAAACCTCACTTGAAAATCATAAGAAGGGTCACAAATATGACAACCACCAGCCAAAGAGAATTGATTAACCATTACTTGAAATTGTATAACCATCATATGAATCTGAGAAGAGATTTGTTCAAATTGATAATGATTTGAAGTCCATTGTGAGAATGTGTTTGAACAAATTATACTAAAGCTTCTAAAGCCTTGGATCAACTCTTGAAAGCTACCAAAGTTTCGAGTACCATAGACGTAGTTATCTGCCCAAGTAGCTTGATTGAGCGATGCAATTCCTTGAAATAAGTCACAGCCAGAGAAGCACTTCGCGTTTAATGAGTTTTTCTCGTTACTATTTGATTCAAGCAAAATCGTCAGCCAAAGGATTTGATTGATTGACTTGTGTTGGAAAAAATGTACTCACAGGTTGTGGTCAACAGGTGAAGCAGTGGCGAATGCTAAGTGAGAGAAAAACGGCGAGAGAAATGGTCAAAACTAAGTTTTATATCTGGTAGACTTCAAGGAAATGAAACCTAGACTTACCGGCAAGAGCACCAAGAAAACAGGTAAGTGTGAATTGCATGATGTAGAAAATGATTTAGATTATTGGAAAAGATGAATGAAATTGATATTATTGAAATATAAAAAACAGCTATTAACAAATTGATGAGGATTATTGAAATGAGAAACAAACCATGGATGAAGAGGTTCAGCTTTTTATACTCGACGGGCTCTATTTCTCTTCACTCCAGTCTAGCGTCCAAATAGGTAGCAGTCAGGCCAACATTTTCACTTCGTATTGGAAATGTGATCCAATCGGTATATCCGCAGGATCAGGTTTCCAATCGAACTCTGCGACCAATCTCCCGAACGATTCATTACACCCTGGATCACCGTTGAATATTGGAATTTGGGATTGTCAGTCTGCTATTGTAGCAGCAGGATTGATTTCCAAAAAAACTCTCTCATAGATCACCCGGTGAATTCTGTCCTACATTCTGCTCTTTCAGAACTGAGTCTTTCCCTCATGAATCTCAATTTGATCAGATATCGCTGAAATCGAATAATTTATGGTATAGTGCTTATCGCTGACTTATCGCTGAAAATAAAAGAAATGTAAAACAGGGTTGTGCCCCGAAGATTGAAATCGGACCCCGGCGCCAAATCTCAAAACTTGGTGTTCTCTTGTCAACGTCATTGTTCTGTTTAGTATCAGACTGACTCAATGCCTCCTCCAACTAAACGTATGAAGGCTCAACGCCGGCGTCAACATGCAATTTTAACTAATCAGGATTGCTCAGATTTAAAACACAAGCCAGCAGCAAACCAAAAAAAATGATCTTGAGTCAACAAATCCCAATCCACTATCACCATTGAGCCCTCTGACTGAGGCTGAAGTATGTTCAGACCTTGAAGAAGAATCAATTTGTTTGACTGAATCAACGGACAAGAGCTACAAAGATGAAATGTCACTGGAAAACTCTTTCTTAGATACTTCAATCAAACCAGTCATCAAATCCAAAGAGTGGCTCAAAGGCATCAACAAAGAGTGGCAGAAATTGAATGATGCTATTGAGGAAGCATATAGTTATTGCAGTAGCCAAATGAGTCCAACTTCAAAGCAACAACTTACAGAGCTTGCTGATCTACAAGATTTCAACAACCAAAGAAAAGAATTGAACTTGATCAATCCTTGGACTTCAAGCATGCAGGCTTCACGTGAGATGGCTTGGACATCTCTCCCCCGACAGAAAAGGGGTGGGACCGGTCTTGAAGTTGGAATAAGTCACAGCAAGTGGATACAAAAACAAGCAGCTCATGTCATCTTGCACAAGTGCTTACCAATACGCAAGCATGGGTTATCCTCCAGGCATTCTTCTGCGCTAGACAATTTGGAGATAGTGAAGATGATTGATGCATGGATATCAACTCATAAAGTTGGAAAGGTATCTAAGCTCACTCTTCTGCTTACATTATACATATGCCTTGTACACTTATGTTGTGTTTAAATCAACTTCTTAGGTTACACCTCAACTCCTTTGTCAATATGTCAATACAAAGATTCTGCCAAAGTTTGAAGAATATCAAGATACTATTTTGGAAGTGACAGCAAGCAGATGGATGCATAGACTTACTTTCAATTATAAACCAGTATCTAAAGGTCTCTACTACAATGGTCATGAAAGAGCAGATGTTGTGTTATACCATCAAGAATACAATAGAAGAATCAATTGATACATCAAGCGTGAAGTCACTTACATTGGCAATAATGTGGACAAAATAGTTTATCCAGAACTTGAAGGGTCAACTCAAGAGCTTGTGTGTGTATATCAAGATGGATGTACACTTCATAAAGGTGAAGAGAACTCAAAGGCTTGGTTATCAGACAAGGACTGTGCTATTAAAAGAAAAATCAAAGGCAAACTAATTCATCTGTCCGACTTCACCAAGAAGAAACACAGATGACTTTGTCTGCCACCCAATATGGAATCACCAATCCTGCATAGAGATGCAGCTATTGTCACATATCCGGGTGTCAATGGTGATTTGTGGTGGAACTGTACTCAGCTCATCAAACAGGTGAAGAGTCGGGCAATACCAATCTTTGAAGCCCTCAATCTGAATTGTCAAGCTCTCTTCATTTCCTTATTTTCAGAGGTAAGCACTATAGTTTGGAAATTTCTACCTGCCCATGATTTATTCCATTTAGTTTCAACTCTTTTTTACTAAGAATTTTTTTAAATTGACTTTCATTCCAATGTATCTTATATTTCACTTCTTCTTCCTTAGAGCATCTCCAATGCGGTCTGGTCTATAAAGAGAGATCTCAAAACGTGAGGACACCTATATTCCATATGCAGGTTCCGTTTCATCCAACACGCACAATGAGTAGAGGCTTGAATGCTCTTACCCATGCCTGAAATGCCAAACCTAGACCCAATCAAGCCTGTCGCAGTAATAAGGAATGTTGAAAGACTGATCCCATGTGTTTGCCATGATCTGATTGCAAACACATCAATACAAACTTGGTAAATACTCTTGTCTTATAATCATTCAGAGTTTTTGTCTCACAATTTTTGTTTCTTTACCTTATTGAATATCCTTGTTTTTATACTTTACTGTTGTTATCTACACTTTCCAAAATCTAAAGCCTGGTCACCTTGTATGTCAAGATCCTAACACACTGGTATTTTTGTATCTCTCTCAATCCAAATAAAATACAAGTGAGTTGAGGAATTCAGAAACAAAATTCAAAAAACAACTATAGATAATTGGAACAAAATAGTGATAGTAGCAAAGAGTAAAACAGATCAAGGGGAAAAGAAAAGAAGATGACAGCTGTAGTAACAAGCACAAGTGATAGAAAATTGAAGACTTGAAAACAATAAAAACATGACAATGGAATGATTTATTGGAATAGAAAAAAGCAACCAAAAAAGAAACCAAGAAACCAACTTAAATGTGTCTTGGGAGAGAGGCTGGCTGACTATGTTAATCATCACTGCACGGTCAGAGCTGGTGGTGCGTGGTTAAACTATGCTCAAGAGTGACCAAATTGCTTTTCTTTTGTTTGTCGCACCAAATCCCATCTGATTATAACTTGCATTTGTTCAAAGGATCAGAAGGGAAAGATGGGATAATAGGTGCATGTGATGAACCACACTTGCCAAAAATTGCATAGTGTTCCAGAGCAAGCGGAGGTACACTGAATTCCATTATCGGATAGCAGTGTGAACCAAGAGAGGGGTTAGGCCCGGTACCGGTGACGGATACCAAGACCGTCACAGTGGTACTGAGATCTGAGTAAAGGGATGGGAAGAATTGAGACTTAGCTCAACCCATTCCACCACTCTAGATCACACCTAATAACCTCTCGTGGAGAACTTCTCAAGCTTAAAGTATCAAAAAAGTTAAAGAAACCCGCCCACCACCTGGGTTGAGAAGTCCTTTCTCATACACTGTCCTCGTCCAAAAGGTAAAGGAAACAGGGTTTACTGGAAAACAACCCTTACACCTTTTCTTCACCTTTAGGACCTCCCCCACACCATAAACCGTGTTGGATGCTGATGCCTTAAGGAAGGATTAGTAGCTCACATGACAGGTAGAGCAGAACTATGATGAAGGAGTACACCTGGTAGAATGACTACTCACAGGTGACCCTCAGGTCTCCCTAGCACATAAAGCTTGGAACTGACCTCCGAGTAATGGACATGTCTGATACACCACAAAAACTGTTATCTGTAAAGTGCAATTTGTACTTCTTATATATGAAGCATTGGCCTTCTGCAACTGGTGTTGCTGGAAAATGAAGCTCACACAGATGGTGAGCTTTTATGTTTTCAGACCGTGCAGGATGGTCTTTTTTTGGACTGGGCCTGCAAACGTAACATACAGCTTACGTGTGTGTCCAAATTGTAACGTTTGCAGGCCTGCATTGGAAATGCTCTTAGCTGCACTTCACATCCTCTCATCCAACTCCATTCCCGTGCCTGGTGCCAAGCATGTCACATTTTTAACATACTTTCAACTGGGTGGTTTCTTTGATTCATTGGTTCAAGTGTCACTGTGGTCACGGCTCGCAGAGTCAATGTCTTTTGAATTTCTTGGATATAAAACTTTATCACTCATATGCATCAAAACATAGATTTGCTATGCATACAGAATCTTATCTCATTGTACATATTTCAAATATGAAAGAGTTGTCTTTGCTGTGATTTACACTTTGATCTGCACGTTGTATTTTGTTGTTTCAAGTGTAGCCTCACCCTGAAGAATACCAGATTAAAGTAATAAAAAAAATTCAAAAGGAATTGATGGATTGCAAATCACGTCAGAAATCCTTAATATTCAATATTGTCTTCTTAATCAAATTGATTTCATATCATAAAGAGAATGAGGATAACTTACCACAAAAGGTTCACTACCAGCACCAATAGCAGTTAAGTAATCAGACTCTTTAACTTGAAACTCTTTTACTAACCAAGCTGTAAAGAAAATCAAACCAAACTCTTTAAAACCAAACCCTTTTTGTTTTCATCTTCAAATCAGTTTTTTTTAAAAAATAAAACTTACCAAGAACTTTCTTAAGATTTGCATTCTTCAGTTGACAATCCTTTTCAGAAACTAAGCTGATCACTCTCCAATCTACATTTTGACCATTAGCTTGATACTTAATCTCACCCAGATATGCATTAAAAGGACATCCATTCCATCTAAGTCTTTTATCTGTTTTGGTACCGATCGGACCTGCTCCACTGCTGCAGATACCCAGATCATGATTTCATTGGTACTACAAGGTTGAGCAGTTCCACATTTTGCATCTGATGAAGTCCAGATATCATAAGCCTAAGATGTGATTCAGAAGATCGAAGATCAGAAGTTGGTCAGTTTCTTATACCTCAAGGTTTTTATCGATTCAACTTACCACATTCGCAACAAGATCGTCTGATTTTTTTAGCGTATTTCCATTCCCAAGCTGTTGGGATACTTTTGATTTCACTAATTTTTGGGGCTTGAGCAAGGCGATAATCAAGATTTGCGTCTGGTTTGAATGAAAAAAAAAGTGTAAGAAAAATAGAATTGATTACATAACTTATATTTTTGAAAGTGCCAGATTAAACAAAAGCTTACATGACTTTACTTGATTCTTGTCACCGTCTGTTTTTGGTTTCCAAGAATAAGTTTGTACTCCAAGCAACATCAAGTCCATTAAGACCTTTGCTCTCAACTTTTTGAAAACTCTCAGAGGTAGCCTTATCACCTTCAGAAACCAAATCGATTCCGATTAGATTTGTATTCTGACTTCACGATTCCCAAGAGAAAGTTCAAAATCGACTTACCACCCCAAGCATTGACATAGAGCGTATAGACATCGTTCAATTTATGTTTCCCCATTGCCCTTGTCCGCCTTGGTATGAGATCACATTGGAAGTGTTAGCTTCTCTTTTTGATAAATGGAGAGATGAAGTTGATTTAGTTATGGAAGAGATCAACAAGAATGTATCAAAAACTCTAGATTTGAACATCATCATAGATTGATATAAGATCAAATTCCTATCTATATGTTTGATATCGTGAATAATTCCAAGGATGAGAAAGCTTTATATACAATTTTGACTTTTGAAAATCTCTTCAAGATCCAAAGTGGAGCAAATGACCCTTTATACGGTTTTCATCTGTCCTCTTGAATATCTCTTTTTCCAAAATATCGTCCATGCTACCATACAAAGCTTCATTGAAGTCGGATGTTTTGTTTGGAATCATTTGAGACTCGGTGTAAATGTACATTTAGAATCTTTCGACTTTCCTACGGTTTTACTTCGATCGACGCCGAAGTTTGAGCGAGAGGAACTTTTGATGCTCGTTTGAAACCTGAGATTGAAAACCGTCGAGCATGACGATGAAGGAAACGATGGATGTGAAATGTTCTTGACGGCTTGATCACTTTTAATAATACAAGATCCCGGAACTCGATGTTATCTTGTTTCCGTCCTTCAAGCTTGGCTTCCCAAGTTAACATCGAGTCCGAAGAGACCATCGCGTAACTAACTCCGCGCTCAAGGCTTCAACTCATCCATCAAATTGTTACGAAGTCAGACTTCCAAAAGTTCGCTTGACCTCGGCCTCACAAGGGATATGATTGATGAAACAAGAACAAATCGGGGCTTGAACTCCCGGGCTTGGAGTGAGAGCCTAGAGCTCGGTGGCCAGAAATATGAAACATCTTCCTCATATGAGGGAATCAGGTCAAGTCTACCAGATTGGGGATCCTCAACAAGGGTTTTCAATCGAATCGAATTCTGAGACTCGATTTTGGATGAATCTTGTATGGCTATCTGCCCGGGCACGCGGATAGTCATGTGACGAATTCCGAAAACCTGGTGCAAGACAGAATTTTCTTCACCTTGAACGTCATGAAGTTCAAACTATGTAATCACGACAAGCACACAAGATACGTTATATGCCATTTTACTTTTATAGACTTGCAAAGGAATATTATACTATGCTATCCTTTGATGAGAATCAAGAATAAGTCACGGTTGGAAATAAGGATATGATCGATGACGTCAGTGCTGTTGACACACCAAGGTCATAGGGAAAATTCTTGATTGGCTGTCTTCAAGTCTTAAGATAGAGAACAAAAGTATCTGGCGACAAAAAATTCCGAAAAAGAACATCTGTAGAAATGAAGGCATACTTCTTATATTTTTCTTATTGTGCATTTGACGCAATAAGCAATCACACATAAAATCCACAATGAAGATCAATAGAAGCATCCTATGGACGTGTACACAATGCAAGTATTGAAAAGCTGGCTCAGCAGAGGAATGAGACAGGCATCGTATAAGAAATCATCCCGAGGGCTAATTGACTGCTTTTATCCTCTCCGAACGTCTTTTTTTCATTGATCAATCCTTCAAATTCAAACTCTCATCAACTCACCATACACCAAGTAAAATGTCAAATCCATCATCTCAAACAAACACCAATTGGCAATGCGATTGGTTTACTTCCAGTTGAAGTCATACACATCATTGCAAAATTCTTCGTCTCCCAATGCGCGATGACGAGTCAGATCCAACAAATAGTGCCACTGAACCCTTCATTCACCCATCTTCAACTAGGGAACTTCTCGAGTTACGATTAGTTTCTAAGATTTGGTCCGTTGCAATTACGCCTTTTTGTTTTCATTCAATTTGTTTGACTAGACAAGAAACGTTCAAGTTTTGATTAAAGAATGGAAAGATTCAATTCTCAACTCACCATTTTCTCCTCTCAATCGATTATCTATTGAAAACTTAGATTTTGAAAATTCAAATGAACACTTGAAGAAGAAATTCAAACAAATCAATCAGAGATATCAGATCTAACATTTCCTTTGGTTTCAATGAATGATGCGGCAGAATTGATTGAATTCTTTGGGAAAAACTTGACTGAGTTAACCTTGAAGTTTTCTAATCAGGTGGGCTTTTCATCTGAGCTCATCAAATCTATTCAACAAATCAAATGTCTCAAGAGATTAATGATTCATAGATTGAGGAATCACCAGAAGGAGGATATACTGACTCAACATCAATAGCTGAGCTACTAAACTCCACTCCAAGCTTGGAATCATTATCAATTTACTTTTCTGATCTTAACACTTTTTCCTCAAAGTTAGAGCCTCAAGCTATATCAAATTTAAAACACTTATGGTTTTTGTACTCTCCGAATAACATACTCGGACTCGCTGGTCTTTTCATACACGCATCTAATAAGTTAAAAGTCTTGGAATATTCGCACATAATCAACCAGAAGACCTAGGATTGTCAATCACAGGAATTTGTTCAAACTTAAATGTCTTTTTATTGATGAGATCCCAACTATTCCCTATATGATCCGAAATGGTTTATATCGAAACCTCAGTGTGATGCGATGTATTGAATGGCCTTTGGAAAGTTTCAATCTTGATTGGCTTCTATGGCCCATCTTTTTTACCGTTAGAACTTTAGTATCTGACTTTATCACGCAAGGCCGTATTGGATTCAAGCCTTGGCAGCTCTTAATGGAGGTGTTTTAAGAAAATCCCCTAATTTTAGGCACATTGTCTTTACGGGCTTTCCAGATACTATACCGGATGAAGCTTTTGTCAAAGCATTGAGACTTCGCGGAATACGATCTCATTTCACACGTCAGTTGAATTATGATCAAATCTTGGTATGTCTGACTTTGATCTATATATGCCATGTAAATTCAGTAAGGAAGATTCCAATCTGATTTGATACCACCATTTCTGTACTTGATTCACAGGAATTAGACCTTAAGCTGAATGGACCAGATCCTTGTGTGCTACCAAGAGTTTAGATTCAAGCTTTCTTCTATTTTTGTTTGTAAAAGATATCAATGCCTTGATTTGCATCTTCCAACGTTTTTATTTTCCTTATCACTTTGCAAGGGTTTGACTAATAGTTGTACACTTGATAAGCGGATTCAGGAGGCCTAATTGATTTTCTTTGTTCTTGATTCTCTCACAGCATTTGGATATTTAATGTTAGATATGACCGATTTAGTTACACCATAGTGGTGTACAAAAACAAAGAGCTTTAGTAGCAACAGAAAGCACAGTGTCCTAAAAAAGTGGAATAGTGGCTATCCTCATCAGATCTCAAAATTGTTCTTTTGACGTAAAAAGATGTCACAGGTAACACACATGTGATTCTCAGTGGGAATCATTGAAGCGTTACAAGACGGCATGGAACAGCGAGGCGTGAAAATGTGAAAAGCCAATTAAGCAGAGGTATGAGAGATTCTGCCAACAAGTAAATGTGATGAGATCCTAAAGAGGTTCAAAAAAGATTGAACAAAAACCATAAAGGAAAAAAGGCCAAATTTTTTTTTTTCTTTGCATTCATTCATTCTCTTCAAATCATAAAAGAAGAAGAAGAAAGATAAAGAAAAAAGGTAGAAAAAAATTGGTATGTGTATAACAAAAAAACAAAACAGCCAAAAAAGGAAAAAAGACTTTTGTGGTACACACACACAAAACCTACCAAAAGTCTACATCCAAAGAAGAAGAAGAAAGGTGGGTGCAGGGGAGCAGGGTTGCGGGGGTGCAAAAGGAGCAGATTTGATTATTTGGAAAAAAAACAAAGCTCACAAAAGGAGAAGGAGTCAATAGGAGTCATTTGGAAAAACCAAAACAAAAGCAAAGAGGTTGAAAACCAAAAAACATAAAAAAGAGTTCGTGTCTTCTGCTTTGGAATACGTAAGTTATAACAAAATTATTATAAAGCAGAAGGAATGAAGAAAAAATAAGGAAAGAAGCATTAAGATTTAATTTATCTATTACTCAAGAATCCTTTCTTCTTAGTTTTCTCAGGTGTTAATGGTCTACCGGATTCTAGTCTACGTTTCTTATCTTCCAATTCAAGTCTTTAAAATTCGAACACCCCCCCAAAATAAGAATCAATCAATCCCTCTATACTCTATCTTTGCAAACAGTTTCAAAGAAAAAGAAACGAAAAAGACAAACCGTTGTTTTTCAAGAGCTTCCTTCATATCACGATGTCTGGCATAAAGTTCTTCTTCTGATTGTTTTAATTTAGCTTCCTTTTCAGCCACTTTTTGTTGAAAGACCATCTTCATTTCAGATTCCATCTTAGATAACTTGGCTTCATGTAAAGATCTTTCCTCTGCCATTTTCGCTGCAGGACTGTAGGCGATCACACAAAAAAGTCAAAGTATCTTAAGTGAGGGGAAAATGATACAAAAACAAGTGAAAATTGAAGACTGACTTGACTTCTTTGAAGACTGAATGATCTTGAGTAACTCCCATTGACAAAAGTTTCTGAGATCGATAATTTTCATACAACACATTGAGAGTATGTTCTTTCAATTCTTCCATATGCGTTCGAATCAACATCTGCCTCAATTTCAAAAAATCACAATGATCTTCGTTATCAACTTCTACTGTGCCAGAAGGATATTGTCGACCTCGAACTTGTCGACCATCAGCTGTTTGAACTTCTGTATCTGATCCTACGATCGCGAATGGGATCTTTCGCTAGCGATCCAGAAACACCACTCATTAGTTCGACATCCAATCAGGGAAAAAATAGGGCCGAAAGGAGGGGGACAATACCATTATTTCTTCGTTCTCAGCTAGAGTCTCTTCGTCTTCTTTCTCATATCGAGGCGCTTCATAGATATGGATATTGTGGAATGCAATATCAGAGAGAATCTAGTTGGGGTGTGAACAAGTCAATGAGCTTGGTAATGATCGACAAGTAGAAAGTAGATCAAGGAGAAGAATATACCCTCTGTTTGAAAGCAAGGATTTCATCATCGGTCATCGTATCAGATTTGGCAATGACTGGGATCAAGTTAACTTTAGTATGTAGACGTTTTAAAAACTCTACATCAACGAGTTTCAATCTTTATTTGAATCGAGGGATTTGTATCACCATCAGAACTCGAACCAAAAACCCAACTTGGATAAAAGACAAGCTTACGAATGACCAGTGGGTTCAATGAAATAGATACAGGCATGGACCCGATTATCCACCATCTTCGCACGATTGACTCGATTCTCTTGTTCAAGGAACGCATCAAAACGAGCTTCGATATTATCGAGTATAGGTTTCCATGATTCAGAGTTATTGACAAAATCACCGTAACCCGGTGTATCAACTACAGTGAGTAAGAGCCTGACACCTGTCTCCTCGATTTCTAAAAAGATTAAATCACCAAAAGGCTTATTTGGTTAGCAGATCGGAACAAGATGAAAAGATTGTAAAATAGGTTGAAGCGAAAGATAAGTAACCTGCGGAGATGCTTTGAATCGCTATCGTTCTTGGTCGATCAGCATGAGGACCGGGATAGTCTTTTGGTGGATAGAGAGTAGTGTTGAAGAGTGTGTTGATCAAGGTCTGAGAGGAAAGGAAGGTGAAAAAAGAGATCTGAGTTGAAGTTTCTGACTTTGGATCATCTGTTCGAACTGATTGGACTTACCGATTTCCCTAAACCACTCTCACCTACGACCATAACAGTAAAACTGAAGCCTTTTCGGACTGATTTACGATGTACTTGATTTGGCAAGTTTGCAACTGTTTTTTAGGTGATCGAGACGATTAAAACGAATACAGGAAAGTGATTAGATTATGAGTGACTTCAAACAGCTATCGATTCACTAAGACTGACATCCAACATAACCCATTAGTTTTTTTCGAACGATATTCGAGATTGGGGATGAGATTGGTTCATTGGCATTCATTACTGGAGCTAAACGTATGAAAAGAAGAACGGGTTTCAGTATGCATGGAGGTGTTTTGTCAGGGTATGAAAGATAATGATCGATACCCACATGGTTGTTGGACAGGTTCGTATTCTTCTGGTTCTGACATCTTGAATAAGTTTTATGGTTTGAATCGAATCAGATGATTGAAAGAGATAGCTGAGAAGAGGGTTTGAATGGGAATGGTAAAGTGATGAATGTTTTAATCGGTGGAAGTCAAGAGGATGGTCAACAGTTTGAGTGTCTGAGTACTAAAGTCAGATTTCAAGTCAAGAGTGATCAGACTTAAAGTGTTGTATCTGTCTCTATGACTTCAATCATCCAAAAACACGCATTAATTTGGAATTAAATGACTTCGAAGTTCATCAACTTAAATTTAAACTACCACTTAAAGATCTAATTCCAAGGTCTCAATTAACTTATCACTCTAATATTCTCATACATAAAGTTTAACATACAAGCTGAAAGACATCATCATCCTCATCATCATCAACTTTGGTTGGGGTTTGACTGCCTTTAAATACTGTCCGACTCAATGTCTCATCATCAAGTCAAACTCAACAGAAAACCAAAAGATGAAAGTGATAATCAAAAGATAGAAACATATAGTGAATCTAAATCAACTCAAAGCCCCAATATATAGCAAAAGATATCCTTCCATCCCAATCCAGTGAGTAAGTACAAAAGAAGATATCTTTGAACAAGTTGAGTCTTAATCTTTGTATGAATCAAGTAAGATAATCTGGACATCAGGAAATTATGGTCGAGAGAGTTTTGAGATTATAACACCAACGATACCTTCAAGCATTCAACACCGGATGTAGAGATAGCAGACATTTCCCTGGATCAAATATCTAATGATTGCAACAATTGGATTCCATGGGTAGCAGCACACTAAGCATGTATAAAACTGTGATTGAAAAAAAAAGCTTGAGGGTACAATACCTATATATTTAGAAAGTGAAACCCAAAAAAGACTAAGACGGTTGATAAGACACATATAATTAGGAGTGGTAAAATACTACCATAACATCAAAAAGGTCATACTTGAACAAGATGAGAAAGGTGTAATACTTTTTTTCGTGTTAAGATCTGTTCTTAGACTGTGTTCTTGACAACAAAAACGGAAGTAACAAGTTTGCTCCACGGCACGCGTCACATTTTAGCACGAGTCTGAGTTGTGATAGAGTTTAAGCACATAGAGAGCTTTGGTATCATAGCTATTTCTTTGAATGGATGCTTTAACTTTTGATTGAAAGAATCACACATGGGTTCTGTTCAACTACTGTCAAATGATCAATGAATCAATTTATAAAATTTGATCTTGTTTGATTGGAAACCGAGAAAGATCAATGATTAGAGAAGAATTAAAATCAATTTGAAAGAGTGAATATGTAAAAAAATTAGAATGCTTGAAGGGACCTAATGATTGGAAATTTTTAAGTGAATCTTCTAGATCAAGATTTTCACCATTCTCATCTTCATCAAAACACAACTAAAGCTAGATCTTTGTTCAGTCGTGATGATGTAATTGATATCATAATAGAGAAAATTTGGGTCTTGGATCAGTAGGAGAATTTTGAAAGTAAAACCTTTAAAAGTTCATAATTTGTGATAAGACAAAAGAAGTTGAATACAATGGCAGAATATCTTCTACACGCAAAACATTTTCAAAGTGCCAGACGTCTCCGATGAGCGGTTATGTTGGTTCCCGATTGAGACTGATGTGATGATCATTCATACGGCTGGAGCAGGAGCCTTGCAGTACTTCTTATGTCTGTTCCAATCTTTCTTCTGACACACAGAGCTACAGTAAAATACGCACTTGCATCTAGCACAATGTGAAAGATTAGCATATTTTGATAACTCAAAAGTCTGGGTCATTTTAGGGCACTAGAATAAGGTTAAAGATGTTAATAAGATTTCAAGTGATCTAAAATTGTTAATAAGATCTGAACTAAAGAATTACATACTTCAAAGTGAGAGCAAACCATTGCATTAGGAGCCCCCATCTTACGCCATTTAATGGCTCTTTCATAATCACCTCGCATTTCGAATACTCTACCCAAATTATCACGAGTACATGCCAGGTCTGAGAGATTGCCCACTGATTGAAAGAAGATTGAAGGATTAGAAATCTGAAATTGAAGACATGTGAAAGAAAAGATAGATTGATACTCACTCTTTCGGACCGTTTCAGCTTCCTCGAGCAACTTTTGCGCTTCGTCCAATCGACCCATCTTGATATAAAGCTCAGCTAAACTGTTCTTGGTGAGTGCGACTGTTTGTGATCCATTACCGCTGGTGAGGATCTTACGTTTCAATACGTTCAAAAGAGTTAATTCTTCTTGCTCATCTTGACCAGCTTGATGGAGTGAAAGCGCTTTGTTTTGTAGTTCAACATTTTTAATGACTTCTGGATTGGTACTGATCGAACTGAGAAACACATCTTCTGGATTTACCATGTTGCTCATTTTTGAGAATTGAATGGTTTGAGGGTTTGAGGCGAGCAGAAAAACAGTAAAGTTAACTTGATTAAAGTGAATCTAAAGATGTCTGTTGACCAGGTACGATTGAGCCTGACTGCGACTCGGAAGGGCGGATACTTATCTGCTCAACAGATCTGGCCGTCTTCACAACGATCTGATATGTACAACTGT
>JAIFHY010000282.1:0-29496 GCA_022264835.1 Melampsora americana | reverse complement strand
CTCCGAACTCGCGTTAAATAAGAGCGTTCTGCGAGAAGGATTTTTTTTAAATTAGTAAACAGGGATAGACCCTAGACTGCAACAGTCTGTGTTTAAACTCACATGCAACACGCACACTATGTAGCTACAGTCGATGCCCGCAAAATCCAAGTCAAGTGGTTTTCAATAATTATCAAACTTGGTGAGATTGACTGTACACATTGTGTTTTAGGCAATCTTGACATAACTCATATTTGGTTTGATAGAAAGCCGGAGCGGAGCGCTGCTATTGCACTGCCACACCTTGATATTTCTTAGTTGCACGAGGATAGAAGAAATCAGGAGAATGACAATAAGGATCAGAAGATGATCATATAAGGCCTCGCCTGGTCCTTACTTTTTCATTTAAAACATGTATTACAACACTGATTTGACCGACAAAAGCAAAAGGAAGAATGAGCAAATGAGCAAGGAAAGGTAAAATAAAAGCATTCCATATGACAATTAGAGCACAGTCATTCGATTCTCGATGAGCATAATTTCGTTTTTGAGGATATGGTATGGGTTAACTCGGTCGATCGACCTCAAGCTTTCTCGCGTCGGGGGTTCGAGCTGGGTAAGGGTTGAACGCGAAGAAGCGTTAAGTACAGAGTCACCTGTAGTCATGTAAAGGGTCACATGAAAGTGAATGATACAGTCAATAAGTACTAACGGATCGGTTTTCCAGTTTTTAGCTGCCAACAGGAATCGTTCTTTGTGAGTGATAGAAGGAGACGATATCTTCAGGTCATTGAGAGCAGCCTAGCACATAGAAAGGGCCAAAGAAGACATGTCAAGGTCAAGGGTAATGTCCAAAAGGTCAAAGTAGGATTACATACCTTCAATATAGGTTTGATAAGCGTTTGACTTTTCTGGTTCGGTCCATTGGTAGGAACGACCTCTAAAACTGTTTGAACAACACATACTTGAAAATCAGAAACGGAAAGCAAGATCCAAGCGATATGCGAGCAAGATCAATGTAATACTGACAAAACATTCCCGAGCGTGCAACGAGACGCGAAAAAATGTGAGTGAATGAAAAAAAAACGGTTATCGCCAACGGTCGAAGTCTGGCTTATGTATCGGAATTGACGGTAGCAGCGGCCAAGGATAAAACTCACTCTTCGGCTTAGGATCATCAGCTTTAGTGGTAGCAGCCATTTGAAATTTAAAGCAGGCTGAGCACGATCAAGAGGTAAACATGCGAATGGGGGTCATTGTGATTTAATCAAGAATCAGCCATTCTCAAATGAACTTTATTTGTTAGATAGACAACGTTACGCATTGGGCTCGAAGGTCACCAGCATACGCGCAAGGAGGCAAAAGAGGTGAAGATGACTTACGATTTAAAGATTATTTATAAGGGAAAACGCGTTCAGAATATTGTGATGAAGCTCGAGAAGTTTTAGTGAAGTTGAATATGTGTAGATAAGTTATTTTATCTTAAGAGGGGGAAACGGAAGTCAAGACGCGAAGGGACTTTTGGACAGAACCTCAACCGATAATCAAGCTGTATTGTGCTACATATAACAAGCTGTACGGGTTACATGCGCGAACAGTTAAATCTTATTGAAGTCTCCTTTAATTCAAGGCACTTAAAGGTTATGTATCAAATTCAATACTTTTCTATTGACTATCTTCAATTAAACTGATCGATGGCAAGCAATTGATTGATTGATGTTGTGTCTGATCACGACAAGACTCACACATCACTATCACTCAGTTTAAGAACGTGCTTCAGATGTGTGAGACGACGTTTGGGACAAACAGTTTAAGTTGGCATTCATATCTGACTGTCTGGTCAGGCGCGTGTCGCGTCTGCTTAGGGGTCCTGAAGGAAACCCCAATTCGGGGCAAAATCCCTTGTACAAGTACATTGACTTATGCAAAGCAACAAGATCAAACACACACATAAAACAAATACTATCTGCTCTGAGACTGTTTGAGGTGTACTGGATCAGCTAAGCTCTGATCCCAAATGATATTTGAGGCTGGCCTAATTCTGATTGACCTCATTTCCATTTTTCAACAGCAACCTTGACAATGTGTCTTATCCTTCAATCATCTTCCTATGTGGCCCTTTTGATGTATCAAAAGGGTGGCTATCATCAAAGTGAGTGCCTTTTTCACAAGCTTTGGGCAAGATTGGTGCACAAGGCTGTCAGGGTAGCTTTATAGTAAGTGATTGCAACACTATGCTAGAATTCTTTCTATAAGAGAGAGTTTGTGAGCCAAGGATGGGAGGACTTGGTGTGATGATGATCCTGAGAAATAATTGACATGCAAGAATCTGCAAATATTTGCATTCATTCCTTCTAATGGAATCAAAGATACCTTTAATATATCAATGTCTGACAAATCTTACTATGTCTACATTGTGTACTGTATGATACCACTCATTTACACATGGCTCCCATTGTAAAGCCTCTAGGATCCTCTCCTGACTAAGTACTACCAATATTATTCCTGATCCACATCCAAGTTTAGCACAATTATTGAACACACAGGGAGATTCACTTATCTGAGAACACTGCCACAAGTCAGATATCTAAAGACAGAACACTCACATTACATCTCCTTTCAATTCTTAACTTTCTCCAATTCCAATGGCTGTACTAAATCTTTTCAGTGTGTAATTTGCACACAGTGTCTGTTCAAAGAGTGGGAAGAGAGAACACAAGGGATTTTGTAGGATGCTTTGCATTGGATATACATGGATATTTAGTTTGATACATGAAATTTAGCGCACTCCAGTTAAACATGTCATAAGGGATACCCCTTGGTGCAACCAATTTAGTATGCCTTATGGCAGGTGAAGCCATATGACAGAGTATTGTCATATGACATAATTGTATGCATTTATAATTATACCTATAATCACATATTTTCATGTCATAAGACAGCAACAAATTCTTCTTTCTCAGGTGAAAGATTGATTCCATTATCTTGACAACTGTATAATTCTGTGAGCTTGCCTTGAGACTTACTACAAAGCTGCTCCACCCCTTCTTCAAGTAAGTCCAGCTTGTTCTCTTCAGTCATCAGAAATGAGCTGTTACAACAGTTACTTTGCTATAAAAAATGTGCAAGCAAAATTACAATAGAAAAAAGAACATAGGTGAAGAGAGTTAATGGCATAACAATGTAACTAGGTCAAGTTTTGAGTATGTAAATATGTGGTTGAATGAGGAAACCTCCCTGTTGTTTGGATGAATTGTTTTGAGTATGACTCTTGGTGTATCTAGTACAGCTGCTGAGTTTATTTTGACTTTGATTTCTTCCTCCTTCAATTATCTTCTGAATGATTGTCTTTGTTTGCTGTATTTCTTGCAGTAGATTGAGTAGTGTGACAGAGGTTCTATTGCATTACTTGGCTCACATTTGTTGGTTTATTGCACTCCTATACAGTATAAGGATATGTTTACAGCACCAGTGAGACCCCTCTGACTTTGTCAGGGGCAAGGTTTCTGTTGTCTATTTCAACTATCAAATGTTTCTGAGGAGACATGATTTGGTGCTAAATGTAGTAAAAGAGTCTGAATCATTACTGAAATTATGAACACATGATTCATTGAATGATAATCACAGAAATCAGTAAATCATATTCAACAAGAGCATCAGGTTAGTTAGACATGATGATGAGATACCTTTATTCTTGTGTGTTTGGTAGTTTGAGATCCTTTCAAATGATTCACAACTGTTTTGGGGTAAACATACTGTTTGTAAAGTAGCAAGATCCTGTCCTACATGGTTAAAGAGTGATTGATGATGATTGACAGGAAGCATGGGCCAGTTTGATCAATGATGTGCAGCTTCAGGGTGTAGTTGAGCAATCTGGGGATCTACCTACCAAGCATTTGTTGGTTGTCTTTGTGAAAGTGGAAGTAGTCTGTGAACACCTGAAACCCAAATTTGCCTCTACGTGGTAGTCATTATATCAGTTCTAGATGAGATGAAGGAATCAAATCCAACTAGTCATAGGTTAGTTAGAGTCAATTGCACAGTTGACCATTTGATGAGCCTCATTTTCACCCCTGATCATTCCCAGAGTTGATATTTTAGTTTGGTTCAAGTTTTGCCATACTTGGCTTGCTAAGTTATCTTCAGAGATCCACATGAATTTTTGTGGGGACATTTTAGTAGTATTAACAAGTAGTTGACCAAAGGAGGCATGATGAAAAAGAACAATAGGATCATGATATTCCTCCTTAGCCACAAAGGGATTGCTTTTAGACAGGATTTTTGATGTGTTTTTGAAAACTTCAAAGGTTTGATCAACAAGACCACAGTGTGCTCTTTTCAACAAGAAAATTGGACATGGACAGGTGAATTAGCACTCCCTAACCAGTTGGACTGAGTCCAACCTGGGGCCATCAGTCAGAGAGCTTTGGTGATAATAACTGTATTATGACAAGACCTATTCAGTCATTACACTACATACCAAACTTTAAGAGCCAATATATGTTCACCATGTGATCAGTATTTACAATTTGGAGCTATTGAGCTTATTTACCAGTAACAAATGTGGTCAGTAATCCTAACGTAATTTGTAGATTCATATGGAATACATCTGCCTGATCAAGACTATGTGTAAATTTCATGTAGCTGGACCATGAATTGAAAACACATATTCCGGTTCAATTCCACTCCCAATTTTTGATCTCCTTGCAATTTTGATTGGTCTTTGTGCCACTGAAACCCCAATGACATTGCTATTGCCTTTAGTTCTTTTGTGTTCCTCATTTGAATTGTATCTTTCTTTCCTTTTCTTTCACTTAAATGTGAATTTGTCTTGTGTGTATGGATAATAACTCCTAACCACATAGTGAGAATGCTACTACAACAATTTCTCATTTACGGTTTACAAATGTGTTCTGTAAATTTTTTGAATAAATCTCAGAATGCCAGCAAAAAAAATTGGGTTTCTGGCATTCTGTAAACCATTCTGAAAATTTACAAAACACATATTTGTGTACCATAATTCTACAAGATACATATTTGGAACATAACCATGTATGTTTACATTACATAAACACTGGGCATGTTGTTGGCATATGAAGACTAGTTGTTGGTAACTAGTTATTAACGGATGGGAATGTAAATAATTCGGACGAGACGTACCGGTATGTTTACTAACGGTTCGGATACTTGTTTCTTTATCTTTCCGCACAGCCATGATGTCATTAGCTGTTTACCACATTCCGAATTTATTTTTCCCATCAAGTTCTTCATCATCATTTATATCTTCATCTACTCTAGCTTTTATTTTTTGTGTCAAATTAAAGAGTAAGAAGAAGCTCTTACAGGTATCTTTCACCTAGGGTTCTTCATTTTTCACTTTTTCTCTGGCTTTTCGATCATCCTTTCATCTATGAGTGATAATGATAGCCATGACTACGAAGCTGCTAGAGTGGTTGCCGAGAAGTTGGCGTCTCTCACGTCCGATTATCAATCGGTTGACGGTTCCAACGGAAAATCTCTGTCTCAGGTCCGATCTCTATTCTCGGCGATCGTTCCTTTTTCGACCAAAAACTGGTATAAACAGTGGTCTAAATTCGCTACAGACCTTATCGAGCTTGATAAGCAAGCAAACAGACCGGTCTTTCAAAACGAAGGTCCTGCTCCTACCAGACCAATCTCTTCAGAAGAAGATCCCGTCTATGTCTTTGATCTTAATGAAGATCCGTCCTTTCCTGACAGCGAATCAAATCGTGATAGGAGTCCATCAAAAAGCGTTAGATCTCGTAACGCTGTCCACATCCTTACCCAGAAGGAGATTGATGATGCTCAAAAGGCAAGGAACCTTTTGGATTCTCAAGCTATCCCACGTAGTTCCAGTTCAGGATCGCCTTTCGTGGCCAGAAGCTCGGGAGATAGGAGCCGCTTTGATAGAAGTGATGATGAATCCGACGATATTGAGGCCGAAGCCAAGAGGCGCAAGTTGGAAAAATCCTGGGAATGGGTTGAGAGATGTGATACGGGTCCCTCTGCTGAGGAAAATTTCTCAGAAAGCGCAATCGTGTTTTCAAGGTCCATTAGAGGTTATGCTTCCAGTATTAATAAAGCCGTGGAAGGTTTTAATGACAGAGTCAAACCAGCAGATTTCCCGTCTAATTTATCTAAAGATCTTTTACAAGGCAAATATATTGATCTTCGGAGAATCAAGGGAGAATATTTGGCTGAAAAAAGGGGAATGGCTTCCAATCTTATGGTGGCTGGTAAAGACAAGGATATCGAACTTCAAAATAAGAAGCTTTCTCAAAAGCTCGACGACATCCAGGATTGGTATTACTATTTCGACATTCTTGAGAGGGCTATGCAAGAAGCTTTTCCTAAGGGTTTTAAATACTTTTATCAATATTCTTCCTGGATTAAGCAAGAATTTATGTCGAATGGGCAAAAAGCGGATTGGACATGTGTGGCCAGATTTGATGAAGCTCTTCGGGGTCAATTCGCTATTAGGAGGGATATCTCGTTTGCGGACTGGGGTCATCAAAGTCTTGGTACTCTTAGAACGAGGTTTATGCACAAGGCTTTTGAAGACAAACCTCCTGTGGCTTCGTCAAGTAGCCGTCAGATGCAACCTTTTTTCCGTCAGAAAGGCATTTCTGCTCCTCATCCTTCTACCTCTCGAACTCAACATTCTCCCAACTATTATCAATCATCTTTCAAGCATAAGGGTTTATATGAGGTTGAGGAGGCAGATAAGATTCCAGAGCGCGAGCAATTTTGCTTTGCGTACAATCTTGGGCTCTGCAAGCTTGGGAAGCCAGCTTGTCCACGCATGCACCGCTGTGTTGGTTATTTGTTCCTCTGTCGTCCCATTTTTTGTATTCTGACGATGAGTACGTTTTCTCAGAACGTTAAAGGATGCAAAAAAGACCACATGGGATGTGACCATGTCTGAGGACATGGGTTTTCAAGAATCATGTGGTAGTGGGATTGCGGAGGGGTTGGTTTTACCTTTTTCGTTGTTTTCCTTCTCTCTGGTTTATCTAGCCCTGACTTTTCGAGTGTGTTTAGGTCGGGAGGGAGGGATTTAAGGCCTCTTCAGATTTCGCCGGTTTTCGCTAGCAACAAATTTATTTCACCTCCTGATTTGGATCATTTAGGAGATTTGGATACTCAAGTTTTGGTTCCCTCTTCGGGAAGTAGTTTTGTCTCGCCGGTCGATCCGAAATTTCTTCGAGGATATGTCTGGGATGGTGTGAACTCGCATGGTTCTTCTCCGGCCATTGAGTCTAGTTTCTTTGCTCTTCCTTTTCATGATGCTCCTTCGCTTTCTGAAGACGTGGATGCGGCGTTCGCTCTGGAACAATACCCGGATTTGTTTAAAATCATTACTCCTATTCATGTAGACAAAATGAAGACTCTTCTCGTAGATCATCCAAACCAACCTTTCGTTAATTCGGTCCTAAAAGGTTTACGTATCGGGTTTTGGCCAAATTCTTCTATTCCTTCTTCAGAAGTTATCGACGGTCCGAACCATGTGACTTGTGCGGCAAATCAAACCCTTTTGGAAGAACAGTGTCAAGATGAGATCGATAAAGGCCGGTACTCTGATGAATTTACCACCTTGTTATTAGGAATGAAGGTTATTCCCTTATTAATGGTTTCGAAAAAGGACTCGTTAAAGATGAGGGTTTGTTCGAATATGAGTGCGGGCCATCCTTCTCCGAATGATTTAATCGACAAGAACAGTATTCCAGTTGCCTACGATTCTTTAAAAACCTTTATTCCGTATTTGATTGAAATGAAGAAGAAGGAAGGTGACGTGGTATTAATCAAGTCTGATATTGAAGGCGCTTTTAGGATTATTCCTCTTCATATTCAATATCAATTGCGTCAAATTTATAGGATCAAAGGAAATAAGAAGAGAGTCGACCATAATTTGAACTTTGGTTCTTCGGCGTCTCCGTATATTTGGTGCGGGGTTTTTTCCCTGGTCTTATGGATTGCGGAGTTTGTTTTAGATATCAAGCCTTTGAACAATATGATGGATGACGTGTGGTCGGTCTGTCCAACCAAACATTTTGTTAAGTTTAAAGGTCATTCTATCCCTCTTCTTCAAGCCAAACTTTTGAATCTGTTTGATATTCTGGGGTTCCCTTGGGTATGGAAGAAACAACTTCATGGCCCGGTTTTAGAAATTATTGGGCATTTAGTTGATTCTGATAGAATGATAGTCCAATTACATCCTGACAAAAAGCAACACATCGTCGATTCTATTCAAAAGTTTGTTAGCGCTCCGAGTCATTCCTTAAATGATTGGCAGAAGATTCTCGGACATGCTTCGTGGGCTTGCACTAGCATGCCTTGGGGAAGGTTTGCTCTTCAGAGCTTGTATGAAAAATCGGGGAATAAGTCTCATCGTTTTTTACAGATTCCTTTAAACAAAGAAAATCAAAATGACTTGCGTTGGTTATTGAAGTTTTTTAGGGATAATGATGGAATTCTGGTTTTAGACTCTTTAAGTTGGGGTGTAAAAGATGCCGACATTGAATTTTTTACCGACGCTTGTATGACCGGCATTGGTATTTGGATTCCTAGTTCTCATTTAGGGTATTATTTCGTTCTTCCTCCGCCATCTCGTAATATCTTTTGGGCGGAGTTGCTAGGAGTAATTTCAGCCATCGACTTAGGCATTCAAAACGGCTCGAAAAGAATTTTCGTTCATTCTGACAATCGTAATGTAGTCGACCTTTTCAACTCTCATGCGCCTAACAAAATCGTTAGGCCTTTATTTCGGCATTGCGTCATGCGCATAGTTGATGCTAAGGTGGATGTAAGAGTAGGACATGTCTCAGCTGAGTTTAATTCGGCGGCTGATCTTCTCTCTCGACAAAAGCATATTTTATCTCCTGAAGACTGTGACGTCATTGGTCATGCTATCGGTGCTACGCGGGTGGATTATTTAAACATCGACTCTTCCCTATCTTCCGGCGGTCAAGATGCGAATTTAGTTTCTTTCGATTCCTCCTCTCGAATATGGTTAAATCCAAGCCTTCAAAGCCGTTGTTGAACATTTCTTTAGATGAATTAAGGAAGTTATCAAACGAAGATCAACGCTCCACTATATGTCCTATCTCTCTTCACAAATATAGGTCTGGGTTTCGTTCCTTTGCAAAATTTTGTACTCTTTTCAACCTGCCATTTATTCCAAACAAACGTAACTTATGTGATTTTGTTTCCTACATGAGTCGTATTATCTCTCCAAGATCAGTTCGGGCGTATTTAGCTGGTATTTCTTATATTTTTAAACTCGAATTTCCTTCAGTAATTTGCGAATCTAATCTTCAAGAGGTTAAGGATACTCTGAAGTCCTGTATCAAGAAATTTTCAAAGCCCGTAGTCAGGAAATTGGCTCTTTCATTAAATCAAATCGAATCTGTCGTCTTAAATTCTTCATCCTCTTATGATGATAAACTCTTTTTAGCATTATTAGGTATCGGGTTTGGCGGTTTACATCGCCTGGGGGAATTAACAGTACCTGATTCGTTAAGATTTTTTGATTCAAGAAAGATTATTTTACGATCTTCTCTTCGTTTTTCTTCGTGCAAGAGATTCATCCAGTATAACTTACCTTATTCGAAAGGTGATAGGAATTACATTGGGGCGCCTGTGGTGATTCAACAATTTTCGAACACTTCCGCCTGTCCTATCCGGCTTATCAAATCTTATCTGCGGGTCCGTGACGATAACTTCATCACTTCTCCCGAACTTTTTATCACCTCGAATGGCTCTTCTCCCTCTCGTTCCTGGTTTATGTCACGCTTCCGGATTCATTTCGACAAATCATTTTCCGGTCATTCTTTGCGCTCCGGTGGCGCCACAGCTTTGGCTCAAGCTGGGCATTCTATGGATTATGTCAAGAGCGCTGGTCGCTGGTCTTCTGACGCATTTTTAATTTACGTCCGAGGCCATGTTGCTTTAAGATTACCTGAGAATCAAAATCACGTAATCGGTGACAGGTCTCACATTGGTTCCAAGGTTTCTTTCTCTTAGAAAGTAAGTCTTGGGATTCAAGTTTAGTTTTCATTGGCCCTTTTGCCTTTGTTCCTTTTTTGTTCCTTAGCTCCTTCTGGCTTTGGTTATCTTGGCATTTTTATGCTTTTTGTTGTGGTGTGGGTTTCTTGGTTTATAAGGAAGACAAAAGTTCTGATAAATTGTTTTTCTTTTTTCCCTCTCCTACTTCACCACTCTTTGGTACGTCTGTAGGCGGGTCGGAGAGGGTATTTTATGTTAAGCAATTTATACCCTGGGCTGTTCTGGCCTAGGGATTCGCCCACACCCACTTGTCTTTTTAATTTTTCTTATACTGGTTATGTAAGTCTTTAATTACATTTCTAGTTGTTGGTAACTAGTTATTAACGGATGGGAATGTAAATAATTCGGACGAGACGTACCGGTATGTTTACTAACGGTTCGGATACTTGTTTCTTTATCTTTCCGCACAGCCATGATGTCATTAGCTGTTTACCACATTCCGAATTTATTTTTCCCATCAAGTTCTTCATCATCATTTATATCTTCATCTACTCTAGCTTTTATTTTTTGTGCCCACCCACCCTTTTCCCTGGTGTTCCTTTCGTGTTGTTTTTTCATTTATTTTTTATCTCTGTTTTTTCCTTTTTTGTCCTAAGCAGTGTTAAGAGAATTTTTTCCTTTTTTGTTTCTTTGAGTTTTTCTTTTTTGTTGCTGTTTTCTTTTTCTGATATTTTTTATCTTTTATTCCTTTTGCCTTTATTTTTTGCTTTAAGTTTGTTTCAGTTTCTCTTTTACATTTTTAGGGGCTTTTTATTGTATGTCCGCGTCCTCCCCGTAGGGTATTTTATGTTAAGCAATTTATACCCTGGGCTGTTCTGGCCTAGGGATTCGCCCACACCCACTTGTCTTTTTAATTTTTCTTATACTGGTTATGTAAGTCTTTAATTACATTTCAACTTGTTTGAAACAGACGGATGAACTCACATGATAATTACATAGCTAGTGGACCGTAGCGTACAAATGGAATGCCATACATGTACAGCTCTCATATTTTCTTCCTTTGCTGGCAATGAAAGAACGCACTCGGTCAATTCCCTTGGAGGTTATGTAGATTCAATTCAGATCTAGGCGCAGCAGAGCAGCACATAGGCAAAGAAGTGGAAGGCTTTCCTGCGCCGAGAAGTCCTGACAAGCACTGGTGGGTTTGGTCTCTTGACAGGGGACAGCGGAAGCATCATGAAGAGAAGAGGGTCGATTGGATCTCGTGCTATCAACACAGTTCATAGGTGATCAGGCGTTCATTGACTCAACTTTTCCTCAAATAGCCCGTTGAGCCATGACACAGGGCTTCTCGCTCGACGGCGGGATGACTTCACACTGGATAGCTTTAGCATCAATTGTACATGAGACGATGATACTAAAGCTCAATGTTGCTCCACTGGAACGGGCTTGGTTGATTGATGAGTTGAGCATAGTTGGGAGCATACACCTAAATCACATCAATGTCATCGGGTGCTTCGCAGATTGGTCAATTCGGCCAGGTGAGGGGCTCAGTATGAAAACCTTCAGAGATTGGCCAGGGATCACAACGATTGAGAGCAGGCGCAAGGGACAGGGTCATGTTGACAAGCGTCTATGTCGGTTCGGCATAAGATCTTAAATTGATGGCGAAGTGAAAATGAACTTCATAATCGCTCGTATTACATAGTTTGGGGCGACGCAAGACACCAAGTACCATATGAACGATAAAAAATGATCAACGGTAGCTAGTAGGAGAAAATCAATGTCAGTAAGTCAGATTAGCCGCGGTAAATGCAGGAAAAAAGTGCGACAGACGATTTTTGGAAGCGTGCTCTGGCACCTTTTCCTCCGAATTTCTTCGGCTCCATCCGTCGAGGGTCAGCAACCAAAAGAGTCCGGTCGTACTGGATGAGCACCTTTCGAAGTTCTAAGGCAGATGCGGCATCTGGGACGGGACAGCGGTACACGCTCATAAGCATGTACTACGAGTCAAATATCCATCGTAATGACCTCGAATGGGACTAACCGTAGTATTTGGCGTAAAATGCGACAACAGCTTTCGCAAGAGCCTGTCGAATGGCATAAACTTGTGAAGTGTGGCCACCACCGCTTACTCGGACTCGGATATCGAGCTTCGAGAAGGCCTAAAGTGAATGAATAATCAGGGTAGGTCAGAGGGCCAAGTAGTCATGTCGAGATCTGAAATTCGACATACATCAGCACCAGCGATTAAAATAGGTTCATAGACCTTGTAACGCAAGATCTCGGGTTGGACGAGAGAGATGGGGACTCCATTGACTCGGATTAAGCCTTTGCCATCCTACAAGATTGCACGGATCCTTTAGCAACAGACCATGCCATCGAAGAGCGGGTGGAATTACCTTGCAGAATGCTACGGCGGTCGCGGTTTTCTTCTTGCCGAAAGTCTGGACGCTTTGAGATGTCGACATGTTGTGGTGCTGATAGTCCAACTGTGTCTTGCCCGCGTCATACGAGTCTGCCTGTGCTCACCGATATATTGCTGCGCCGCAGTCTCACACGAAACCTAACACTCGATGCACCGCCCTCCCCGTCACCACTCCATAGGATGCCTTACCAACCGCGCCTCGGGTCGGCGTTCACACCCACTTCACACTGACAAATTGTCATATTTCCAAAACATCTGTGAAATATGAACATCGTCAACAAAACGCTCGCGAATTGATTGTGGGACCATCTGCTTCACCAAGTTCCATCTCACTTTCTCGTTTGTCCCTAGCGGTGACTCAATGAAATTCACAACTGTCGAGCAGGTCTTTTATGAAATAAGTCTGCCTATTAAACAGATTTCTTTGTGATTGCGTATGTTTATTCCCGAAGATTCCGATGCATGATTTGCTCATGAGTTGCGGAGGAGAGACAGCTCGACCCCACATCTCATGTGTACTTGCCTGAAGTATCTCCGTAGACCATGTCTGCCTCAAGCTGGTTGCTGAGGCATTTGGTATTCACAAATCAAAGCTGAACTCACATCCAAAATTACGGTCTTAGATTTTACAAGGAATTTACTAAAATAAGGGTATATACTTGTCTGTTGACCTCGTTCTGCCTTGCTTGAGCCAATGTGCGTATTTCTCATTTTTTTCTTCCACTTGCCTTCAGTTTAACACACCGCTTCAATTATACGGACGGGTTTACCACGAACATCTGATGCGAGGAACCCAAGACAACGAGAATCTGCTACAACGATAAAATTCCATCTCGACAACGCATGACTTCATCATATAGAATATCTTTGCCGGATGACCCTTCTCCCACTGCGTCTTGATCAAATAATACTTTATCCTTGTTGGATGCATACACGGTCGCAATCCGATCGACTTGTGTGATTCACCCTGAAATTTCTTGGCTGTCGAAGATCGGTCGCAGCGTGCTCATATCGATCGGTGATCGATCACTCCAAACCGAAGCCGGCTCTGATAGCTATCAATAGAGACCCGTTGGCAGAAAGGATCGTGTGTCACCAAACAGCCAACTTACCATATGGCTCCGGTTGACCAGTATTACAAGGAGGAAGCTGGGATACCGACTTGATATTCCCCGTCCCAACGTGGGCACCGAGGCATGAAAAACCATGATTGCTCAAGTTCATCCTAGAGGATTGCTCGATTTTGCCAATATAAAAGACCATCATCACTATCCGCCAGATCTCCCTCAGTCCTCGTTTTCTAAATCCCATCTGATACTCACCACTGTATCTCCACAGCAAAATCTCGCAAATACAAACTAGCTTAACATAATTGTGACTACAACTCGTCTCCCAGCGGTCGGTTCAGGAACTTGGCTGTCTCATCTCTGATATCTGTTCATCTCACACGCGGCTCGCTTTTTTCGAACGGTTTACCATATCATTACTGCATAAATAGAGCGCGATGAAGTAAGTAGCATTTCCCATAAATTCACACATCGTTGATCGTCAGATCGAATGCAGGAATAAAACTGGAAAGAGATTGGTATCATTGTACTGACTTTGTAATTTTATTTGTACCTCTTGTTCTTAACCAGGTGGTGTTTTGTTATTGTTTCACTCCTTGGATTCCATTCAGGCATACAAGCAAAGTTTGGATCAAATATTGGAGCCATGTGTTCAAATGCACAGGTCCCAGCAAAACTCACAGGATTCAGTTGCCCAAAAGGCTCAAAGTTGAGCTGCACCAATGGACAACTAAGCTGTTCAGGAAACCAAAAAGTTGTCTTTAGTCCATCAGGATTCGATCCCCTAAAAGCTTGTCCTGATAATCATAAGTTTGGATGTATCAATGTTCTTCAGGAGTGTGGCAATTGATCGAAGTCATAGGACTATGGAGGGTTTTCGTAATGATTGTTAGGCTTCAATTTTGATATAGTGCCATCTGTACTTGTTTTTTGATCAATGTTTAGTAGATAGTGCCCATAATAATGCATAAATCTCAGTTTAAAAGCTTTGGTATCAATAGAATTGACATGTTCAGGCTATTAGCTTTTGAATTACAAGCTAACACACTGATCAAAGAGAATTGGACAATACCTGACAAGTGCATATTATCAGCTTTTTTATAACAAGCTAACACAATGATCAAAGAGAATTGGACAAGCTGAGTATACGAAGATTGTAACAAAAATAAGTTGAAGTTTGATGAAGAAAAGGGAAAACAATATGATTATGAGAACCTTTGACTTATACAGCCTTATGATGTCACACTAGTTTACCACAGACTATATTGTGTAGGAAAGAAAACTTATATGCGCATAATATGGTGCGTATCTCAATTGTATTGACTTGCAATGACTACAATGTCATTTTGAAAAGATTAGGTCATACCCTCATGTTAAGTACTGGAATATTGCCTATCCCATCAATACCAAAGTGGAAATGGTTTTGATGCCAGGAACTTTTGTGTGATGCATATGAGGCTGGACCAACATAAAATTAGGCTGTTGCTATTTGACGCCCACAGACAACCCATGTAGGCAACTTTCTTTATGTCTACATTTGAAAATACATATGGAGGCGTAATTTCTTTACACTTACCCCTTCCAAGACCTTCCATTGCAATGTGTCAAATGCACAGCCCTTCCTTGCTTTTAAATTTTTGGTAGAAAGATATCTTTCAGGGTCAGATTGTGATTGCTTCACATCTACCTTGTACAAACTATCAAGCTTTTTTTCTTATGTTTTTCTTTCATTCTTAACAATCAAATCATCATTCTGTCATGGCAAACCATGTTCAGAGATCTTCTAGCTCACAAAGCAAAGCTCCTGCTCCTTCACATATATCTAGTCACATTGTAACCCCTACAAAAAAGACCTCCATGCTTCTTACTGCACCTCCTACACTGTGGAGTCTAGGTAGAGCAAAGAGGGGAAGCCAAGGGGAATAAACCACCAAGAGAAGTAACCAAAACACAGCTGTTTAGCCGCCCTCAAGCTTGCATGGGAACCCTCCTTTCCAGCCTTCTACACCCAAGTTTGAGCCTTGAGCCTTGAATTTCCTGATATCCAAGCTACAAGCTTTGTTAAGCTTTTTGAGTCCCAATAGGGGTCCAACAGTTCAAAAAAAACTATAAAAAGTGTCTTTTACTTTGTCTTTCCAATAAAGTTCCCCAAGAAACCTTCCTTCATAAAGAGGCAAAATAATAAACCCTGAAAATTCCTCCAAAACCTTTTTCTCCAACTTCTACAGAACCTGAAAATACCCTAAACACCCTAACAGCTTTGAAAACAACCTGTAAACTACTGATCTTGAATAAGGTTTGAGATAAAATTCCATATTTTATTTCCTCAACATTGCCACAACGGTTTCAATAACCCTGCATGAATTTCAAATTTTGAATTGCTGGCTTATCACTAAAAATGGCTTTCTAACCCACCTCATTAGTTGTCCTGGAATTCTGAAAAAAATTGTTTTTGGGCTCTTTGGGTAAGTTGTCTCCTGTTTCTTTTTTTTCTAATTTCCTTCTGTAGTTACTCCCTATCTGATGTATTATCCTTCTTTCTTTATCAGGACCTCATGATCAGGTTTGAGACCTCAACATCAATTTCAATCTTTAGACTTTTTGGCTGTTTCAATCATTCACACCATGGGAATTGATTGGAAACCCAATTGAGGAAAGCTGGGTGTCTGAGTCTGCAACTTCCTTTGATCACAAATTTTGTTCACAATAGGTTTACAGGCTACCCACAAGCTTCACTATAGACAGAATGGTACATGAAGCAACAACTCAGTGACTGAAATTGCTTCAATGCAATTGTTTTTCCCACTATGCCAGTGAACATGGTGCTAGACATATAAATGAGATCACTGGTTACTAAGACTTTGAAAGAGACAATTGGGTATGTGTATAGCCTTTGTACAAACAGCAAATACATGGGCAGCTTGAGGGTAACCTGTGAAGCCAATGTGAATGTATTGTGAACCAAATCTACAATTGAAGAAAGTTGCAGGCTCAGACACCGCACCTTGCCTCAATTGGGTTTTGAACAAATTGGAACCCACAGCGTCAGCTCCTCTATCTACTCTTTTTTGTTTCTTCTTTTTCCCCTTTGTTGTAAATAGCCTGATAGTTTGTTTAGTATAATGTAATATAAAAAATGATAATAAAAAATAGATTAAAATGTGTGTAAAGTTCTGAGCCCCAAGAACCAAAGAGACAGGGATTTCTTAAAAAATAAAAGGTATAAAGAAGGCCTCTCAAGCCCTTATGATTTCCACACTGTGGCTGATAGTTGTTGCTTCCTTGATTGCAACAAGTCTTCAATACAAATCCTCACATTTTTGTTGCTGTTATTGAGTTATTCTAGAGTACTACAGCTATGTGTTTGAAATGAATATTTTGATGTTGGTGTGTTCAAGTTATGGTTTTGATTAGTTTTAGCCTATGGTAGCTAGAATAGAGCTAGTGCCTATTCTGTTAGCTTTTGCCGCTACACTCCCCATATTGTGTCCTGGTAGTGTTGCGTAGCATAGCAATCTAGCATTGCTTATGATAACTAAAACCATAGATTATGATTTGTGAGCTTGACCTAAAACCAATTCTAGGTACAAATCTTTTTGACTTGAACTCCTCTAATTTTACAGTGTGTCATAAAAATCATATGACTACTAGTACCATTAGCAAGTTCCACAAGTTGTGCAAAAGTGGCCAATATCTTTTTTGCTTTGGCCTCCCAGCACTTTGAAACAATTTTGTCTGAAAAAAACTCAGTACTAGTGTGCTCCTCAGGTAGGGCTTTAAGAGAGTTGAGACACTTTTTTCAAAATTTGAGAATTCAATGCAGAATCTTGATGTACATGGGGCGTATTTTAGGCATATTCCCAGCTTGGACCTCTCTATGGTTCACCTTCCCATCAAGACTCCCAAGCTTATACTTCATCACAATCAACAACAATCTGGAAATTTGATCAAAGATCTTAATGTGTTTCCAGAGGTGACAATATTCAGGTGATGCCTTCAGAGGTGTTTTTCTTGCTGCAATTGACCTAGATCTGGTTTCCACATTGTATTACTGCCACAGGATTGAAACACTAGGATCCAAATAAAAGCTCTGTACACTTATTATAAACATGAGAAAGGATCAATAGCAGAACCACTGTGTAATACTTAGCGGTATTGGAGTGGTTTGGCACTGCTAAACCACCTCTATATATTGGTGGCTCTTCTCCACAATCCAGAGGCCAAAAAAAACATAGCAGAGTGATTACTCCATCATAGTCTGGTTCTGGGGTTTTTCTGCTGATTTATTCACTACATAATGATAAAGTGCACTAGAAAAATTAGTGGTTGTACCTTTCTGCAACCCCACAAGACATATTGTTTTCAGTGGTTGGGTATTGCTGCGAGTTATAGCAGTGACTTCACACCACTCCCAAAACGGGTCAAAATCCATAGCGTAGCAGAGCAGTTCTGGTGTTTTCCAGGATGTATCTGATGTCCTGAAGGCATACTGAGCTTCTTTGATCCGCTCCTTGCAAGCTCACATTCAAGACAATGTGCATAATGATCCAGTGATACACAATTTTACGCATTGATTCCACCAACAGACAATCTGAGATGGAGTTTGTCCAAGGCAAGCAAAATTCCAACAGTTGACTGGTTGCTAAGTACCATGAGAATTGTTTGATTGCACGGAACCTTGAAATTTGAGTCACACCTTGAGAGTAAAAATTTGGTAAGATATACACTTCATTCCTTACATCTCTGGCTCTCTTGTTGAGTCACAACTCTGTAACTGGAATATGAATATAGCACTAGTAGTCTCTTCAAGTCTGTAAATGCTGCCATGCGAGGAAGCATCAATCCCGCGTACGATGTCAAGCTAGCCAAAATCGAGAAACTGTGGTCAAAACTCCATGAATGTACAAAATTATTCAAGAAATTGATTCTATGTTAGCAGTAGGCGACGGTTTCTTTTGAGGAAAATAAATCGAATGTAGTGTATAGATATGCGACTAATAAAAGTTATTTTCAATAATACATGTAATCACAGAAAAGGGCGAGAAGAACAATTGCAAAGCAACCCAAAAAGATAAACCCTATCGAACTTGAAATATTAATTAAGAGGATTAAATAGGAAAACTACGAAACTGTAAAACGATCTATTTCATCATACATCAAAGTGCTATGTACAATGAGCACATACACAAGAAAGAGATTATTGAGTATTCAGCAAGACATGATTTTGAAAGTCTGGTCCCAAAGTTTGCCTTAATGATGGAAGACGGGGTTTGATATTTGACCAGCCCCATCGAATTCAGCGAGCCCAAATAAGGATGGCTCCGACGACGAACTGGAGAAAGAGAAGGGGGTTCATCCGAAAGAATAAAATTCAGGCTCATTCGATCTGACTTCTTTTTCGGTTCTCGCTCCTGTGATCCAAAGAGTTCTACATCCTCGACATTTCCCATTGTGGCGAGGAGGACAAATGATTGTAACCAGAGGTAGTAGCCACTGGGCTAGCTCCAGATGATAAGTGAAGGTGATTTAATCGAGGGTGAATATGAATAATGCTCTACATTCCGTACTGAAGGAGTTCGAGTCGGACAATCCTCCGAGCAATGCTCATGATAATCGTCTCCAAATTGGGGGCCACTTGGGTAGAAAGGGTCCCGGTCATCTGGACCCCAAGGCCAAAGCAAGGCCAGGGCTCGCGGACTGTATTCAGGTCGAGATTATCGTTAGCAAAGACAGTGAGACTTCCGGAACAGGCATAAAGATGATCACCTTAGCTTTTCTAGCGCCCGGCTAGCTCTTCGGCGTTGATTGGAGTTGAGTAAGAGCTTGTATCGCTTCGCAGCTCTATAGGTGTAGCGCCCGGTATCCTGGGAGGAGGTAAAACAGGCTTGTAGATGACATTGGCCGGATCCTCTGGTTGCATTTCCCACCCAAGCACAGAGCAGATTCTTTTCTCTTTCGGCCTGATAATCACGCGATTGAAGGCTACATCAGTGCACCTTCAAGACTGAGGTTGCTTTTGTAGAGTGTATACTACTCACAATGGTTGCATGGCCACCGCTTGTACGTAGACTGTCACCATGAAGGATCAATGATAATTAGATGGCAGTTACCAACTTCAGTCAGACCACAATGGGGTGAGTACTTACCTGCAACGCACATGTCTGTCTCTACATCGAGTGCAAGCTTTCACAGCATTGAGCTTTAATGTTCGTCGGCCGCGTGAGTAGGTGGGTATGTCAGACATTCGTCAGTTTTTTAGGCCAGCCGAAAATGATTGGTACGGACCTTGTTCCATCCCGAATTTTTCTCATTTGCAACACTGGGCCCATCCAAGCCTTCGAGTCAGAATTGAATCTTCTTGGGGGTGGGACATAATAGCTGTGTAAATTTTCAACGGATTTGTTTCCG
Source organism: Melampsora americana (assembly GCA_022264835.1). Taxonomy (NCBI): domain Eukaryota; kingdom Fungi; phylum Basidiomycota; class Pucciniomycetes; order Pucciniales; family Melampsoraceae; genus Melampsora; species Melampsora americana. The sequence continues at coordinate 9,588 of JAIFHY010000282.1, read as the reverse complement.
TGATTATCAAGTAAGTTCAAAAAGGTTGGTCACGATTCTGTTACTAATCCAAGGGATAAAAGACTCGCAACGTAAGATGAATTAGAGGGAGACTCACGGGCAAGAACGACGGTGGTGCATGGTGGAGAGGTTAGAATTCCTAAAGTGCCGAACTTGAGAGATTGAAATAGAAGATCCTGATGGTTTGCAGGTTCAGTTTTCCTACGTAATTTTTTAATTCGTGAATGGCACAACTTCCGACAAAGGCTGCTCCCGAGATAAAATCTGTAGAGTAGAGCGCGGGTGAAGATGAAAAGAGTGGCAAATAAGATATATGTCGGGCGAGTGCGGATCAAATGTAAAAAACGAGAGCTGGAGACTGAACGGAAGTCATGCAAGAGAGTTTGTGAGGAGAGCTTGGTCCTTGATGAGCTGTCAAACTTAGTCAGGGAGGAGTGATGAAGCGAAAAACTAAGACGCCCACCAGTGGCTTTGGGAGTTGGATCTCGCAAAGAGAATCACACAAATTCTGGAGGATAATCAACTTTGAGCTATGCGGGTGGGCGTACGCAAACAAATTCGCCGTGGATGAGTCCGTGTTCAGATAAACCTGGTTCAAATATAGTCGAGCTGCCACCATGAACTTCCCGGCGGGAGATGTATGTGGTCTAGATTTATAGACTATAATGTTGGGGAACCAATGTTATACGCAGATGAGTCTAGTGTGTCCAACCAGGTTCATTGTGGCCCGTGAGGAGAAAATGCGCATGGGTAGCAGAGACTTGTATGAAGGAAACCAAAGAGTGCTCGATACGCCGAAGGGGTTTGTTAAAGTTATGATTTCAAATATCAACCCCTTCAAATTGCAGACAGCCATTCCAAGACGATGAACATTATGACACCGAAACAGAGTTCTACGGTTTGATTTCGGAATGTCACCCAAACTATAATTCCCGAGGAGCAAGTAGGTTTGCCAAGCTCGCTGAACACTCTGTACATCTTGAACTACGGGGAACAAAGTGCACACGAGAAGTCAAAGATTATTTGACTCGTATGTAGCACTTTTGACATAACCCATCAACATACTGCAAGTATGACGAGAAATCAGCTACGTAATGTTGTAGCCTGAGAGTCGTATGTCCACGCCTTAGACAAGCAATGACTATCGGGAGCAAAGAGCCGATGACACACGTAACACAGCTGGATACACAAGGTCTGAAGATACAATGATCATCGTCCTCGGTTTACAGCGGCGGTTGGGGCAGAAAGTCCAAACAAAGTCAAACTTGGTTACTTTGTCCAGTCAATTCCACGCCAACTTGCTCGAGTCTGGGGGCAAAAGTTTCTAGCTTTCTGAAATTGACTTAGAAGTGACATAAAAAAGAATTCAAGACAGTTTAAGGTGTGCCAGGGTGTGCCTCTCTGTTTCTTCTCTGTGCGGGATCAACGTGCTCAATATGCCCGCGACGGCAATGGACAGTGAACACCCCTGAATCTGTCCCTTAAGTTCTGACTGGATGGGTGACAATTCTTCTGTAAAATGGTCTCGTGTGATTGTAGCATTTCATCGAAATAGAAAAATTTATCAGCTGATGCCCTCTCCTACAGACCCCAAATCCAGAGCCAGCCAGAGCTCACCTGAATACGAAGTCATCTCGAATTCCATCCGGCTGCCAAGCCAAGATGGTAGGTCGGCTGGGATCTCATAATGTCAAATCCGCCTTTCCTAGTGTTCAAGCTGTTCAACGGCCCATTCGAGTGTGTTCCAAACTTCTCTCACTCCGAGCACTTGACTCCCATCACCACACGGCGCAAGGGGGTAAGACAATTGGGTGACTTGCCCATGTGCTGACGAGCAGTGTTCTGCTACAACCATTGCAGCTAGATGGAGCTTTCGAAAACCCTTCGACCCAGACTGGCTTCTATTTCGGGACCTGAAAGCAAGCGCTCGAAAGCTTGACTTTTAACTATGATATTGTATGGCAGTGTGCGTCGGTACAAATGGAGTGTATGATTCGATGTCGTATTGCTCGCTTGCTTGACGAGCAGTATGCAGTATGAGAAAGACACCGTTGTTCCTTCGTGGATACATACATGCCACAGCATTGTTCAAATGTACCACCAAAATCTATGCTAGATAGCTCGTCATCAGTCTAGGCAAGAACTGAACGTACATATGACACTCGTGCGGTCGTCGCAACTGTTGAGCCAAGAACTGCTGATAGTCAAGATAGTTACGAACTTAAGTGCGTCTCCTTCACCATCGCATCAGCGGCGCTTTGATCTGCGTGGTCCGTGAGAGCAGACTAATCAGGGCTCACTGCGCCGATGGGGAGTTCGGTGTACATGGTTTTTATCCTTTCTCGAAGTGTCTCAAGAGCCCGTACTATGCAGCACTGTGAAGTTTTTTGAACATCATTGATTCCAGCCTGTTTGAAAAGTGAGCTTTTCCTTTTTGTACGTAGAGATACATGAAACAATGAACTATGCTGCGCGATTGGATCGTGGACAACTCAAAGTGCGAGCTGTGTTGCACCTCTTCATGTGCTCGAGTGTCCTAGGCAGATCAGGGTCTGTGATTTTTGCTCACCCGACCCATTTTCCAGCCACCGAAATTGCAAGACTGAATGCGATCTCAGGCCTATCGTGATGGGCACCCCCCGTTTTCTGAGTTGACCGTACATGCTCCGTATTTATCTGAGCCGTGGGGGTGATGGTTTGTCTTCATTCCAAAGAAAGAAGTGGTCAAATTTCTACTATCGACACTCGCACAATGCGTCTATTGTGTTTTTAAAGAAAGTATGAGAAGCACATGTCACAATACGAGTGGAATAATGGTGGCTGCTTCGTGTTGATGGAGCTTTGGATTTTTTTTGACTGCGTTTTTGGACATGAAGAATGGCGACTTGTTTGACAATGAGTGTGGTCGTGCATAGCGTAGAACGAGGACTTTTTGCTGATCGTGGCTGGGGGGTCCTTTTGGTATGGTTGATAAGTCCAGAATTAGCTGTCAGGGATTGGGTGATGATCGTGAGAATTAACAATTTTCAGCTTCCCAAGCAAGATAATACTCATGAAACGATCAAAAAAAGGAAACCACAACGTGACTAAACAAGAATAGGGGTGCAGTTGGTTTCGACAAGCTTGCGTGATTTTACCTACAAAAGTCGCACAAATTAGCGGAGAATGTGGGGCCTCATGAAACTCGGTGTGGTATCTTGAATGTTCAGCAACGTGGACTAATGGTCAAACATTCATTTTGATATGTAGTATGAACTTTCACGTTGAAGGCGTTTAAATATCAATGTTCATATCATATATTGAATAGAAAAAATCTAGAAAGAAAGAGTGAAATGATTGTAGATAAAGTTCAATAGAACAGAAATGTTTTGTATACAATCACTGAAAGATGATATCGTGTGTGGTTGAGTTTCTCAAGCCTGGTTTGATAATAATCACAAATCACATTGAAATCACAGATGGAGACTCGAGATGAGGGTCACCTTTTGTGTTCAATAGTGATTTATGCTTTACTTTGGAAATCAAGAAGAACAAGATTATATAATGAACCCATCTCATCTTCATCCGATGACGATATCTTCTTTGCAATCATCGGTTTATGACATCATTGGTCAACAGCGGAAATCAGAACAGCCATTGGAAACATCGATTTTTAGCGCTTGTTGTTTGGGCTAATCCTGACCTTTGAACCACGCTCAGGGCCAGCAAAGCTCGCATACTGAGCCAACAAAAATTATAAAGACTAGTTTACCAGCATAGCTATGGTCTTCTATGCATGAATCTCACTGCCAACAAGGAGACCTCGGATTTCAATCGGACGGTGCTCGATTGTAAACAGCTATCGCGTTCCGATGTCTGAGTGGATGATCCGCGGCTCTGGTTCTGAAGAAAGTCTCGGATCAGCTTGTCGGACACCACGTCCGAGGCAGATATCATCCGATGCATTGACACCTCATTTAAATTTTCAGCTCCAAGTCTCGTGACACCTTCTTGGCAGTGCTCCCATCTTTTCCATATGTTCTCCTGGATCATTATTGATTACCTGCGGGCTATCAGGTAGCTTGGCAGTTTAGTGAATTTGAGTGACCAGTCTTCTACTTTCATCATGTATTCTATTGTGAGAAAGAGTAAGCTTCAGAGACAGTTCTGATTGAATTTTGGAGGTTGTTTCATAGCTGAATTGAGAGAAACCTTGAATCCATGACTCTGAGCATATGATAGCAAGCCCACACCGTCAAAATTAGACACATTAAGTTTGAAGGTATCATGGTCCCAAGAGACCAAGTATCGATTCTAGATAAGGTGAATTTTCAATGTGTGATTGAATCAGTCTTAAAGAATCTGGAGTCAGTCCAACTCCAAGACCTCCTATTGTACCAGATGGGTATTACTAGGAGTTGAGATATCATGAATCAGGCCAGAAGTGTGGTATTTGACCCTCGAAACAAACTCATCAAAGAGACTTACAGCTTTGAACTTTCAGTGCCACAGATATAAGCAGGGGTGAAGTTGCCCAAAAGTTTCTAAGATTTCAAGTACTTTGGCTTCCCAGCACTTCAAAATTGATTTTATTGAAACAATCACCAAGTGCATTGGGAAACAGCAGAAGCAAGTAATCTGTGTCAGGTGACCAGATGAAGCAAGATGATGAACGGAAGCCATTTGACCAATTGGTTTCCACATCATCCAGTTGTAGTACGCTATCAAATTATGCACAAAGACTGCAGTGTTTGTCAAGTACTGAACGATGGATTCAAATTAAGTCAGAGACCTCAATATAGGCTCTCTAGTGATGATGTCAGACTTTGAAGAATTCTACTCGTATAGCAATTCCGAATCGAAACTTGTACATTGTCAACACATCGTGCAATAAAACTATATCAAACACTGGTCCCTTTATGACCCTTAAGCAGTCACTCACAGCAAAAATATATGTATATACGGGCGAAAACAAGATAACATAGAAAAATGTATACGACAGCAACTCGCAAATTCAAAAGGTTGATCACAGATTCAAGCTAAGCTAAATCTTGATCGCTGCACGTACAGCTCTTGAATCCTTGACCCCTTGTTGCAATGCTGTTCGTTTGCGTGTCGCGTGGATAGATAAATGACTTGAAGAGTGGGAATGTCCTTCCCGAGGATTTCTCAGGACAGGCTAGTGAATACTGATGGAGTGGTACGGCTAGGTAGCAAGCTTGACTACAGTGACATGTTATCAAGTTTCCACTTCAAGCTTTTCTTTTACTCCTTCGGTCGAAGTATCCTTCTGCGATGCTACAACAGCCTGTTGAGGTGACGCAATCGTTGTAACTGCTGATGAGCAGTAGTTGGCGAGGCAGATGACCTTGTTGCATTTGGAGATGTTTGCGTCGTGACACCTGAATAATCTGGCGTAGATGTGCCGTGAGAAACGGGTGCGGATTTGTTTGATGCCAACCTTTGGTCAAGCGCTTTCAAAGCCATAGCTCTGCAATGAGATATATTGTCCCATACATTAGAGTCGCATAAATAATGTACCTTCAAAATGACGAGGCAGAAAGAGGATTAACCTTCTCCTTTCAGCTTCGCTCGGGCACCCCCGGGCACGGGTACATATCCTGTTTCAATATCAGGGGCACTCCATGGTTTCAGCAGGCGAACTTTGACTGCCAATGAAATATAATATCGGATGCACGGCGTATCAAGGGCCTGTAATCAAGATTGAGTTGGTAAGACAGCGGAATGGAAAGATCGAAACCAGGGTGAGAACACACTCAGTGAGACTTACTGCACAAAGGCCGGAAACCAAGAGCAAATCGAAAGTGGCACTTCGATCACCTCTGAAATCACCAGTTTCGTTATATTTGATGAATCGGAGGTAATACCATGACACAAGCCAACCCATTTGAATAAGGATAAACGGGGATTGGTAACCAAGTAAACACATCACGTTCGAAAGTCCCACGTAAAGCATAGGCAGGTTCTGGGTAAGACATGCGTCTATCAGTTAAGAGTGACCTGAATCTTTTGAGCCGTGTTATTTTTCGTCACCTTGACCCGTATCTTAATCACGCCGAACAGCTGGACAAGGTGCTCCGGGATCAACTGCGTGAATGCAACTAAAAATCCCGCCTGTAGCGCCATCAGGCCATGATAACTCATACCATACCTGACAAAATTTGAGGGTCAAAATTGATCAGAACGAGATTGGTGAAAGGCTCGGCGGACAGTAAACTTCGGCACTTACAAGAACGTCCCGCTATCCTTGAGAACATAATGTTCTGCGACGCTGACAACACACATAAAACATTTGAAACGCCGATCGTGACCAAGCAAAACTTACAAATTCGGTCAGGCCATAAACCCTCTCTAAATACCGTCCACAAAGCGAAAGGGCCATCAGAGAGAAGAATAGCTAAATTCGACAGCATATGGCGCAAGGTTCCAAAACAAGGATGTATGTTAGCTCTCAAATTAGATCTCAAGCTACGAACAATCGATAAGTAAGACTTTATGGCTGACCTCGACAAGTCCAACCTCGCATAACCCTGCAGTGAATATGGTCCAAGGATTCCACAGAACGCTTCCGGGAACCATGACGAGCCAAGGAAAAGCTACTGTCGTCCATTCGTCCACGAAACACAGCTTTCAGATCCAATTCAGAAAGACTGAATCGGAAAGTTGGATTAGGGTGGACAATCCAACCATCAATGCAACGAGTACTTTGGTACCCGGTGGTAGCTGAAGAAGGAAGCCGATAGGGCCTGAGCTCGTCAAGAATCTTCCCGACATTTTTGAATCGGTTGGGCAAAAGATCAGTGGTATGCCAGGATGTTGTAGGAGTTGTTCGAAGTGAAGTCAAGCTTTGCTTTTGTCAGGTTCTACTGATGCTTCATGTGTTGTATGCTACTGGTTAACCTCAATTTTCATGATCTTGCTTTTGTGCGGTGTGCGGTGTGCACTAGCATATATGTGTTTTGATAGGTTTGCTAGATACGTGTCTAGATACGTGTTGCTCCTGTGATACTCCCTCCTGTAGACACGTAACACACTCGTGACAGTCCTACCTATGATATCAGGAGGAGTCGCAAAATTGCATCTGGGCCCGGGGATGTGCCACACATCTGAGGATTGGCGGATAAGGAGGGGTCCTTTCCTAAGTATTTCTTGAGTGACTATGGCTCAATATGTACAAATTCACCTTTATTACTTTAGAGGTATACCAAAACTCGCAGCCGCATACCACCAGGCTAGCGGCCTGGGTAATGCCCACAGAAAATTGCCACAGGATGTGGGATATAAATTCAAGATGAATACTTCCAATCACAAGTCTTTCTGCAAAAAATCATCTTCAATCAATTACAATACCCCACTTTCAAAGCAAAAAAAAACTTTGGAGTCTCAGTTTTTCCAAAAGACTTGTTGAACCAAATTTCACCTGATCCTTCATGTATACTCTTGCGACAGCTGCAGAAATTCCTGGAAGCGTAGCTATTCTTGGAAATCTTTTCGAAGAAGCCGAGGAGAATTTGCTTGATCATGATAGTGGAAATTATCAGAAACAACAAAGAGTGGTTTCTCAGGGATGGTTTCCCTTCAGCAAGGTAACGGTGAAAAGATAGGTAGATTCCACAGCGCAATTGGAGTGCGAGGGGAATGGAGAAGGTGAGTTGAATGTGCAAATAAAGAGTAGTGTTCAAATGTTTCAGAGGACCAAAAGTTACTACGATGGGTGTGCAGATCTCGAAGGGGTTGAATCTTTGGCTGTGTTTATCTGGAATTCTCATAGACTAGGCTGAACTGATGCACACGCTCGCCGAGGACGCGCCCTCTACCTAGATGTTCATGCCTCATTTTGACAAAACTTCTGTTCTTTCTTCTGCAACAGTAACGACCACAATGCCCGGCTTCGTGGAACTTATTGTACCTGACAAAGACACACCAAGGCATATTTTGTTGGATGGTCCTGCTCTTGCAAGGAAAACTCACAGAGTTGATATCGAATTGCGCGAGGGCCCAAAACGCTTGAAAAAGGCTACAGCTGAAAGAAAATTCTATATGACTTTTGCGACCTACTGTATACTAAACATGTGAATGTGATAGACCAAATCAGACGTCACGATGCATCAAAAGAAATGCATCACAATTCCATGATAACCACAAGGGAATCCGCGCTTAATAAGAGAGACGGCTTGAAGAGAGATGAAGTTATACTTGTCAGAAGGCTCTCTATGCCGAGTGATCAAAGTTGGATGACTGTGTGAGATCATAGCCCACGATTTCTTTCAAAGACGGAAGCCGCGGTCCAGGTCCACGTAGGCCTTTCACGGGCAGCATATAGCCGCGCGAAAATTGGGCATGATGTCGGCACAGAAGGATATCTCGATTCTGCTGATAATATAAAATCTAGACTCATCCTATGTATTTTCTGCTTTTCGTCGTTCGTTCCGGGAAGTGTACGCGCCAGCTCTCCTGATTAAGGGACTTTAGCTCTTCGCCTAGTAATTCATCGACGCTACTCTTTTGGTAAACTTGGAATTCGGATTGAGGAGACGAGAATAAAGATGATGAGACTGTGCCAGAGTACTTGGAACCACTGGGTGAAAAGGGTGTGGAACGACATGGACTTGAATGGCGCGATGCAATAGACGCCGGGACGGAAGTCTGACCACTTTTGACCATGTTGAGGCGAGGAGGTCCCGTTTCAAATCTCGGACAGTCTTCAGAACAATGGTCCTGATAATCGTCGCCAAAGTGCGCACCAATCGGTCTGGACGAATACGCCTCGTCAATGCCCAGGATAATAGCTGTGCGTGTTGTCGACGGCTGCACCAGTCAGACTTGTTAGACTTTTTTAGATCTCGAGTACCAATTCACCAAATTGCCGAGTCATAGAAACGTGTACCTTATATTTTCTAGTCGTGATATAAGCTTCAAGCGGATGAAAGATCGCGGCTATCCATCGGCGTTCAGTCGGGCTCGACAGGCGTAGTCGTTGGGCATCTCGGAGGTGGAAGTACGTATTTGTAGATGAATGCTGCTGGATCACAAGGCTTCATTTCCCAGCCAAGGATTTCGCATGTCTCTCGTCGCTTCCTACCTAAACAACCGAAAATTGAGTGGTTCGTGGTTATTTTTGGAATAGTTATTCCGCAACAAATTGACAGCTCACAGTGATCGCATGGCCCCCCACTATCGATAAGGCTTCATCAATGTGTCAAAAATTCACGTTGCCACAACAGTATTACGTCTAGAGAATAATAACAAAGGACTGACCTGCACTTAACATGGCGAAGTCTACATTGATTACATGATCGGGCAGTGTTAAGCTTGAGGTTCAGCAAAATTTGATTGTGGTTTGAGAAAGCAGTAGATCCCCCCGTCAGTGATACGTACGTGTCGAGCTAGCGATGTATCAAAGCTATCTTCTCAAATTATTGCAAATTTAGTATACATACCTTTTTCCATCCAATCTTCTGGTCCTTTGCAAACACTGGCCCCTTCCACGCCCTGGGATCTTCCTTTGGCGGTACGAAATATCTACGGTTCAATCGGAGTCAGACCGCTATGGTCACGATGAATGCGGAAAATGAAGGCGATTCGTGA
>JAIFHY010000281.1:0-29750 GCA_022264835.1 Melampsora americana | reverse complement strand
CAAGCGGGGCAGATCAAACAAAAATCAATTCATCCTATATTTTATATTCAATCAGCTGAAAACTGTAAATCAATATTTAAAAGTAGAGTAGAGTAAAACAGCAAAAATGATTCAATTAAATTAAATTATCAGTATTAGTAAGTTCACTACATACAACAATATTGGTGCAAATCAATACATTACAAATATAAATACAGGTAGAATCAATCAGAAGAGTCAAACAAAAAAAACAAATAATCATGGAAGATGACCTTTTGAAAAGTGATCACTAGTCCTTTGGGCAACAGAAAGAATAGAAAGAAAAGCATGAGGGAGAGATATTCCTATAACAAGGCTCAGATGCAAAAATGATGGAGATTGAAAGCTTAGATTAAAAAATTCAATTAATGTAATCAGAGTTAATTATCAAGAAATCAGTTTGTTTCAATTGAAGAGACAAAGAAGGAATACAACAATTACATGCCTAAATTAAAGGCCAAGATTTTAATGATTAAGTGATTAGACAGTTGATTTAATGAAGATTAAAATCCAAAATGTAGATTGAGATGATCCAGAATGGATACCAGGCCAAAATGTAAAATTCCAGATGATGATTGATGATTGATTGAAGCCAAGAATATCAAGAAATAGATTGTAGAAAGCTGAAATCATAACCAAATTAGTTCAATTGATCTAGGTTGAGATACTGAGGACCAAAAAGTGGAGAAGACAAACTTACATAAATAAAATTACATACAGAAGATACAAATAGGTCAATCAATACAAAAGCACCAAACAAATCTAAAATAAATAACAACAAAGCGGAAGAATACAATATAAGCAAGAGAGTAGACAAAAGATAGTAAAGAATTTGGCATGTATGTAAAACAATAAAGTAGACAGAGAAAACAATACATACCTAGATTGATCCTCAAAATCAAAATTAAAATCAAGGAAGATAAGAGCTAATCAAGGAGGCCAAAATGTGAGTTTGGAGAAAAGCCAAGTTATGATACCGGTTGACTCAAGAAAAAAAATAAAAGAGGGAGAAAGATTTTACACATGAAGAGGGTCAGAAATCAAATTTCAAAATTCAAAGACTCTTCAATATTAATTCAAGAAGGGATGGAATTAAAATTGAGATTGATAAAGTGCTTGGACCCAAGAAGAAGTGCAAGAAAAGAATAGAAATCACCTACATATATTAAAACAACTCAACAAACACAACAGCAGAAGTGGAGAATGATTCCATCTATATTTTGATTGGTGGAGATTTTGTCTGTTGTCTAAGAGTGTCTGTGTTTTTTTTCTTATTTTCTTTGAGTGTTGAAGTGTGTTCTTATGTTATCAAAGTGCTAAACTTTTAGTGCTTGAGCTTGCCATTTTAAGTATTTTAAACAAATCATTGGTCTCATTATTGTACCAAGGTGCAATCTCATCATTATCAAGTGTGATCTTCAAATTATTGCATTGTTGTTTTCTTTTTTTACTGAGCTCAGTTTTCAACACTTAAGCTGTTAGGATTGTCTCACTTTTATTTCTGAACTTCATATTCAGGGCTGAGGGTAGCTCAAGAGCGCTCAGGTTCCATTCACATCTTGACTTGGCTGATACCTCCTCATCAAATACTTCAGAAGATCATGATGTAAGAGCAAACTACAATCTTGAAGAAGGAATCAACATCAATCTTTTCCAAAGCAAAAGCCATCAGACCAAAGATTTTGACAAGCATCCTGTCACAGGGTTGCCATTAAGACCCACGTTAGGCAATAAGGTCTACTAAAAGACCTTAAGTTGAGTTTAGAAGATACAAGACAAATGAAATAAAAGATCTAACAATCTTTTAGAGATTCAAAGAATCTAAGTACTGTGAGTGAAAAGGGCATGGCAAAGTTCTAGATTTGACTGCGTTGGTGGATGTTTATAAGTGGCTTGTTTAGAATCTGGTTATGGAAATATGGATTTGAAAAAGAGAAACAAAAGATAAAAAACAATGGTTTCTGAACATAATATTTGATATTGAAGATAAGGTGAAAGGTGGATCCTCTCCCTTTAGGGAAAGGATCCTGGTATTTATACAACTTCATAAAGGCCTAGTGCCTTGTAATACAGACTACTGCAGGGTTGTATGGTTGTATGATATCCAGCCGGTCCAGATTGTAATCTTAAAGTGGTGTTTCAAAGTGATTTGAGAAGAATACCTTGCCTAGCCTTATGATGAAATATTGGCTACAGTAGATAAAGTCTACTGTGTACTACCTTCCTGCCAGCCAAACAAAATTGCAATTTTGAGCTCAAAAACAGAGAGCTCAACAACATTATCTCATGCTAATACCAAGTCAGGTGGAATCAGAACCTTAAGCTTAATCATTCCATATGTTCTTCGGATGATTGAAGGCACTGGTCATTTTTTTCTGTAGGTGGTCAACATTTGGGCCTAAGCATAGGCTAGGTACCTAATGTGCTTAAGCTAATACCCAAGCCACTTGAGCTAGGTACCTGAGCTACTTAAGCTAGGTACTCAAGCCTTTGAGTACCCCGGCTGTACTGAACCCCACAATACTCGGCCCTGACTATGTAGTTGTGGTGCAGAGGTATTGGCCTTGCTTTGCTGCCAGCGTAGCTAATTGCGTACTTCTGGGGTCTATGCCCTTCTGGTGCTGTTTTGGATTTGCTGACACACCTTTTTGGATCAAATTATTCATAATTGGTGCTTGTGTATCCACCATTGCTTCAATTGAGGTTGTCAAGTTTTTTACAAAAATGCCAAGATTCTGGCTGTTGACAGGTGTAGCACAGAGTAGACTTTAACTACTGTAGGTGGGTTTTTACCCTTTTAGCTTTGACCCGGCTACCAGCACTGCTACAACTCTGACATAGAGATTTTCAGCCCTGAGCCCTATGTACAGGACCACAGGCTAACAAACACACATGTAAATATATGTAATTTGTCTAAAACGATAATTATTACACCTCATGGCTCAGTATCAAGAGTCACTTCAGTAAAAGACTTAACTATGGCTAAATTGGTAAAACCAAACCTAACCCAAAGAGACGCAAACCTCAGCACCAACCACAAGTTGACGCCTAGGTCTGAAATATATAAACTCCCCTTCTTCCCACTCTGGAAGAAGGACCAACTGAACATCACAATCATATTTGATTCTTACCAAAGAACCTTGAGTATAGTGATTTTATTGTATTTGATTTCATAGTTCTATCATCCCCTCAAGCCCTTGTAAGCTTTAAAGTAGTAGTACTGAACTAGTGGGACCAATAGTTATAGAACTGACCTTCAGAATTGCATAGGATACCTCCTGAGTTGAGTGTAAAGTATTTGGCAGAACCTTTGAGCAATCAGAGTGTAAGGTTCTGCAGGCTCTAGCCTTTGGAGCTTTGAGTAAGATCCTTTAAGGGATCACTCGGCCTTCCCACAGGCATTCAAATCCTCTTCTTAGAGGTCAACTAACTGTAGTCTTCACTTGGGTGTACCAAGTGAAGATTCATTATTCTTTGCATCATTAATCCAATCTCACTTATTGGTGAATAGTCAGCCCAACCGCTGCTGACTCCTCACAGAGATCTTGGAAGGTCAAAAAATTGTGTCTTACCGTAAGTACAGCTGTTTCACGAAAGATTGACAATTTTTTTAAAAAAGTTGTTGCCACAGCCGGCAAAGACAATACCCAAGTTTTGCACTGTGATGGAATTTTCAAAAAAAAAACAATATTTGGTGAAACAGCTGTGATTCTAATTTCTCATCTGCTTTCTCAAAAGCTCCCTCTCTTTCTCCTTAGCAAACTCTTGGTTTACACCCATGATATCAATCAATTGTGTTGTTTGTTGAACACAGCACCGCCTGGCAATCTCCATCTACATACTGTCAATCTGTTGTCCAAACCCATCAAATAGAGCTTTGCTCCAACTGCCAATCCACTGTACAAACTGCAGCTCTGGTTTCAAATTTACCATGACCAATATATCCAGGACAACGACCCCAGCTTATGGGCCATGGTCACTGTCATCAATGAAACATGTGATACCAAGTATGAATCCATCCACAGCACATTGTTACCTTTTAGCAATCAAACTCAGCCTGTTATTGGACCTGGTCAATCTTAATTCTTTATCATTTGATTTTGATGTATGTCTGCCAAAGAGTGTCTTTGCACACACAGCAGCTTTGATTGAGGGCTATTTGTGGAATCTACAGAATTTGGTTCAACTTTGATCCTTGTCTACAACCTTGATCCAGCCATCCCAGACAATCCACCCATGTCAAGCCTTTTATTGTCAGTGATGGGTTTACCCGGCCATCTTCACAATTGTCTGATCCCAGAGGTAGCTTTTGGGAGTCTTTGGAGTCACATCTCAAACAACTACTTGAAGATCACTGCTATATGTGAGCTTTCTACAAAGCCATTGACCACCTTTTATGGAGCTAGGGTATTTGAAGTGATCTTCAAACAACAAGCTGCATACAAATGGTTCTCATTGTTAGCTTATCCAGATGAGTGCTTACCCATGAGCAGATGGGATCACAAGGGTAATCAAACCCATCACACAATCAATACTCAATGGGCGGCTCTCCCTTCCTGTGAAAACTGTGGAGCGTCTTTGCATAGAGTGGCCCCCTGATCAATTTGTCCTTATATTACTCTCCAAGACGCTCCAATTGCAAAAAAATGACAATACCTGATCATGAAGGTGAAAAAGGCCAAGTGACTTTGCAGTAGCTTCACTTCACTGATTTAATTATCAAAGTCTACCTTATGAACCTTTCAATAAGCTCATCAATCATCCAAATCATCAACCCCAAAATCAATTCTCATGCTTCCCAATCTTTCTCTATTTGTTTGTCTTTTGATAGCCATTCAAATCTTCTTGATATCAATTAAAATGATCATTACATCTAATACCAAACCGTTCAGTCCAAATTTCCAAAAAGAACAAATGTATCAAAACCTTGCACAAAACAAACTCTGTGTTTATAAATCAAAATGATACATTTTTCTTGTCTTTTGTTTTACTTGTATACTGCTAATCAAATTGAAGGATTTGTCCCTAAATGAAAACTTTGTAAACATTTCTCACTTTGTCTTATGTGAACTGATCAAGTTTTAATGATGATTTGTCAGAAAAAAACTGTTGATTTATCCAATCGACCTAAGAAAGAAATTTGAACATGTGAGTAGGAAATCCAAGAATGACACGAGAAGAGAGATGGAAAATTAATAATTAGATTGAAGGAGAGATTAACCCATCACTCAAAGATACAAATCAATATTTACCCCAATTAGTTGAAGATATTCATTTACCTATAAGTTAGGAACCAAATCAAATCTTACTTCTCTTTCCTCATCTTTGGGAAAGAGAAGTAAGTCATTTCCAATTTTATTTCTTATTAGATCAGAATATTGAAATTGTTTTTCCTTTACTATTGATATGTTTCGTTTATTTGATTATAACTTTATAGAAATTATCTCACTCTTCACTTCAAAGATCAGTTATCTTGATAGCAATAACTTAAACTAATAAATACATTATATAATCTTAATAAGTCAGAACCTTTATTTCATACGTCTGTGTCGACGTTGGTGGTAGTGCTCATCAGTGCTGTAGTGCTCATTAGTGCTCATTAGATCCCTGTTCAAGGACTCTAAAACATTCTTAAAAACAATATGTATTACAACCTGAGCTCTTGAAAAGAATTGTTTTTCAAAAAGAGAAAGGACCTAAAACTTGACCAATCAACAATGTTACTTTAACTTTAAATCAGCCTTCTCAAAAGATCATTTCAGAAGAAACATGAAGTGAATGATCATCAGACAATCAAAGACATAGGATATCATCAACAATGGATAAAAAAAAGAATTGATAAACAAAACAAAAAAAAAACAAGAACAGTTGTTCAACAGAAGCAAGATTTACAGGCTGAAAGAAAGAAAAAGGTAAAACGAGACATCAGAAAAGTTTAAAACAAAATCAAGCAAACAAAACAAAACTCATCAACTTCTCTTTGATTTTCTTTTCTTTTTCTTCAAACATGATAACAGTGCATATAACAGAATGAGATGATGATGAAGAGATTTATATACATATCATCTGAGGTGTAATTTTGTATAGAAAAACAATGGATATCAAAACAAAAAAGATAATCAAATTTTTATATAAATCAAAACGTTGAAAGAAAAAAAGCATATCGACACATCTCAATAAGAAAGACTAGAATCAATCAGTCCGACGACCCGGAGGTTGACCAATCCAACCGTCTTTGGACAAATACCTATGAGAAGTTAATTCATGGGTAGTAGCACGATCTTCAGGTTCTAAACTCAAACATTGTTTAAGTAAATCGATCCCATCTAAATCTTTTCCATTCAATCCAATTGACGCTCTACTACTTTCAACCAATCCTAATCCTGCTTCATCTGAATTCCAAAATGGACATTCTCCACACATCAAGACGTATAACAAGACTCCTAATGCCCATACATCAATCTCTTTTCCTCCGTGTCTTTCTCCTCTTAAGACTTCAGGTGCAGCAAAACTGTTGAAACGATCAAACGTCAATTTTTTAATCAGAACAAGAACAAAAGAAACCAAAGACGAACTCAAGTGTACCGGAAAATGTATCAAACTTTTTCCCATCTCTAACATAAGCAGCACTTCCGAAATCGATTAATTGTACATTTCCTTCTCTATCCATAATCACATTCTCATCCTTCAAATCTCGATGTACAATGTTCCGTTCATGTAAAAAACAAACCGCATCTAAGATCTGACCAAAGATTCTTCTGACTTCTTCTGATCCTAATCCTTCTGGTCTTGAATCGATATATTCAAATAAATCCAAACCGTCTCCAAAGAATGGCATCACAAGGTAATAATAATCTGCATCTTCAAAGTAATCCAATATACCACAAATGTGGGGGTGTCCTGTCCGTTGTGAACTGATAGCGGTATTCGTTCGGTTTGTTGATACACCATCCCCAACTTCGTTAGTTAAGACTGGATTACTAGCCTCAGCACCGATTAATGATGGACGATAGCTAACACGCCGAAGATGATCTAATACATGAATCTCAACTGGGATAGGTCCGAGTACTTTATGACGTTTCCAACAATCTGCCAAGATCTTCTGTTTGATGATGTATTTGATGATTAAGGATGGAGCATCAGGAGTAGCTCCACGTTCTCTTACTTTTTTCACCATTCCATAGGCTCCTTTACCTGCCTCACCTTCAATCACAAATGAGTCGATAGAGCGATATCCTGTGGAAGCGGAATAGGAGCGTGGATCGATTGGTGTTCGGACAACGCCATCATGTATGAGTGAGCAGGGTTTTATAGCAGGAGGTTGAGCAGCATCGAGGATGGAGGTAAGGAGTGCGGTAGGAGAGGTAGGAGGAGAGACCCGCTGAGAGAGGCCTAGTGATTGTGAGGACATGGCTGAAAGAGTTGGTATTGAATCAGAAGATGGAGCAGGAGCTTCATGAATCCGAGTGATGTTAGAATGAATGATACCAGTGACTGAGGTAAGAGTAGGGACCGCTGCGGTTGGTTCGACATCGCTTGGTAATAAGGCAGTAGTTGGTAAAGGCGAGATAGATTGATCTTGTGATGTTTGTGGATCAGGTTTACTGGTGATAGGGATGGAATTGAGGGATGGTGGATACCGAGTTGGTCTTGAAGAGTTTGAATTTTGATCATGGTCATTAGATAGTGTGAATGATGGGTTGAGAATCGTAAGTGGTGGGAATAAAGCTGAATTAGGTGGATTGAGAGAACCAGATGAATCATCCGAATCATCTTCTGGATCATCTTCATCTCGACCATCACTCATATCAAGACCATCTGTGAATTTTCTCATATCGCCAGGCAGGCCACCAAGTGAACGCCATTCCTGAAAAATAAATCATGATTGATCAGTCAATCGTTTGAAGTGAAGATGGAGTATGAGTGAACTCATTCACTTCAGTTGTCGGTGTCATGACCACCTCTCCCAAACCAAGACAGGTTGTGATTGAAGTATTGATGACTGGCTGAGATGATGGAGGACAGATGGTTGAGGTAGATGAAGATGGAGTTCGAGTGGATGCAGATGAAGTTCGAATGGATGCAGATGGAGTTCGAATGGATGCAGGTGAAGGAGGAGGATGAGTATCCCAAGTGAATCGATTGAAAGCCCCATTGAGACTATCAAATCTAGTGGTCCCATTCAGATCTGAAAGTCCACCGATCCGAGTTCCACCTCTACTTCTCACTTGACGAACAGTTGAAGGAACTGATTTAGAAGGTGTTGGTAAAGTTTGAGGAGGAGTAGTGGAGGCAGAAGATGAAGAGGATGAAGTAGGATGTTGATTGAGTTGACGAGATTGTAAGGAAGCCAACCGACGTTTTTCTTGAATGACTGAAGCAATCGAAGGACGATGTTGAGAGAATGGAGACGACATGAGAGTAGGATGATTGAGAGTAGAAGGTGAGGTAGGATTTGAAGTTGAATAGACCAAGTTAGAATGAATGTTGATTGGTTTGTGAAGTATGAATGAATTTGATTTGATCAATTGATGAATTGAAACAGATTGAAGGTTAAGGTCAGAGTGATGGTTTTGTGATTCTGTTTCTTGTTGATGGGATGTTGTTGATGATGATGATGGTAAGCTTGATGGTGAAAGTGAAAGTGAAGGTGGTTTGAAATGAATTTGATCGATTTGAATTAATTTCATTTTTTGTAAAAAAATTCAAAAACATTCAAGATTGGATATGTCACATCTCAACCTACATCCCACTTTGACTCATTCATCCTTCCTTACTTCTACATTCTAGCTCATCCTTCACTTCTGCTATATACCATCATCTTCAGTACAACATTCAACTTGGAAGAAAGATACTCGATAGATCACTGTCTGTCTGCTCATGATGATGATTGAATTATAGTACTGTCTTCACACTTCATCCAAACCACTTTCACTCATCTTGGACTTCATTCATAACCAAGAACTGCTTCAGTGCTTCTGATCATGATTCGTGAATGGCAATGGCACCAGTACATATTCAAATCTGACTCATCTGGCTTGGGTTTCATTTTTGAACATTTTCAACTTCTTTATGTGACCCGCTGAGTTTCTCTTGGCCCTGCTGTCCGGATTCAGCAAACCCGACGGATGACTGTACCGAGCAACAATGGAGAGATGTGTGACTGTATTGAATTGGTGTGAGCCTTTGAGGATGAAATTACATAAATTGGTTCTAATTTCTCAAATCACCTATTCTGAACTTACAAATCAAATCACCCATTCTCAATCTTCAACTCATACCCTACATCAAAATGGCATCTTGGTCATCATGGCTTCTTGGTCGAGGTTCTTCAACTGGCAATCAACGTGATAAAGCTCGAGAAACGATTGTAGAATTAAGACAACATTTGATCATGTTGGAAAAGAAAGAAGATCACTTAAAGTTTGCTTCAATCATTCAAAATCCTCTTTTACCTCATTCCCCGTCTCTTAATCCAAATGATCTATCGAATCACTTCCTTCTTTCCTCAACTCTTATCTCTAATCACTCTTTTTTTTGTTTAATCTATTCTCTTAGTAAGAAAATCGAAGACGAATTACGAAAGGCAAAGGCAAATGCGACATCAAACAAACGAGCTGCAACAGCTGCATTACGTCAAAAGAAGTTATATGAACAAGAACTGGATCGACTGGCTGGAAGACGGATGACTTTAGAAACTCAAGTATATCATCAAATTGAATTTCAAACATCAGATCATCTATCTCTTTAGAATTTAAGAATCTAATCTTCTACTATACCACCTTCCTCATAGGTCAATGCTATCGAATCTGCCAACATGAATTTGGAAACGATGCAAGCCATGCGTCGTGGTGCTGATGTACTCAAGGGTATACACGGAAACCTGTATGCTCATCTGATCCTTGACTCTACCTTTGAAAGCCTCCTACTCATTCATTCGAGACTATAGAAACATTGATAAAGTCGATGCTACCATGGACTCGATTCGAGAGCAAATGGACTTGACCAATGAGATCTCAGACGCAATCTCAAACCCAGTAGGAATGGGTCAAGAGGTATGAACCCATCCGATTCAACTACATTTAGATTCAATCACTAAACTCATCCACTTCTTTCTTAGCTTGACGAAGACGAGATCAAAGCTGAATTGGAAGAACTAGAACAAGATGAATTGAAGGATCGACTTGTGGGTGCGGATAGCGTCCCAATTCATTCTCCAGGTCATACCGAAAGAGCCGTTCGTAAGTCACCAATTCTCTTTCCTCCCTATCCGTTTTTCATTCAACCCTAATCAATTTCATCTGTAGCTCAAAGAACAGCAGCTCAACGACAACAAGAAGATGACGAGGACGCAGAACTCAAAGAACTTCAAGCCGCACTTGCGATGTGATCCCTTATGAGAGTTATCCACTTATCAATCCTATCATATAATTTCTTATCTCACATAGTTGTAAGATGTTGGTTAAACTTTCCTGAGCTGTGAAGTTCAACAGGGTGGCTTTCTTCTTTTTTTCTGGTCTTCTTTCTTTTCTCATCACTTCATGCAATGTATAATCATTCCTCTCTGTCGGATTTGTTAATCTTGTATACATCAATGGTGAGGTGAATGAGTTTAACCCTTTTGGGTTTGTTCTTCATTTGACTCGTACTTGATTACCTGATCATCGGCCTTGTCTGTACTCATGACCACCTGACTCCTTTGCATGCAAATCATTTCTTGTTCCTTTTGTATGTCTTGAGAGCTTGCTAGTGAGTTTCATGGTGTCTCTTCAAAGACATCTGTATCAGGAATCAGACCAGATCCTAAATGGATTTGATCCTAATCCTCTTCTACATTAAGTGCTTACAAGTCAGACCATCAGAACTCAAATTGATGTGCAAAGGTGAGATGATTGCTTGAAGAATGACACTTATGTCTAAGTGGTAAGAATTCAATTGACCTGTCTTACTGTTGTAGCACTTGATCTAATGCTTGACTCTTCCTTTATGTATGTTCTTATAGAATTGGTTCTTGATTTGATCTGATTGTTCATCTTAAAATCACAAAAATCAATCAAATTGGATGATTTTTAAAAAAAAGAACCCTTTTGAAGGATCAGTTAAGTAAAATCAAATTTGATCTTGAAAACAGATAAGAAAAAAACTTATCAGAAAAAATAACATCTAAACGAAAAAAAAATGTAGATCAATATGAGCATCAGCTCTACTCTTTCACTACCAAACTTGGTTTCCTTAAAGTTGATTGGCTAATGAATTTTCAAACTTGATTTGTTGTTGTTAAGGGACTGGAAAGTAGTCATCACAACTTACCTTTTTTCTTCTATATCATGTGGGATTTCTTTTTTTTCTTCTCAGTTATGTAGATCCAAGCAAGAGGAGTGAACTTAATGAGTTTTATACCATCATGAACATCCTACAGCTAGTTAATCATAAGTTTGAATTTTTTTTTCCAAAACACTCTATCAGGTATCTTACAAGGAAACACTCTCTTAAAATCTTTGAGATGGTATCTGGGGGGAAGGGCTCTACTGTTTTAGATTAACTTGTCAAGACCTCCAAAGGTCTATTGATTGAATATGAAGGGTTAAAGAGAACTAATGGCTTTGATATGTTTTCCCTGCTGATGCCTGTTCAGTAGGATCTTCAGTCATCAGTGACTTTTTCCTGAATCCAAACAAGTGACCACCTTCAGTCTAGTACAATACTCCTAGATATTGCAGAGGGATCTGATTACAATGTGTTTTGATTGATCAAATGAAGATGAAAAAGGTTTGTCCTGCTCAAGGAGGAGATTTGTATGTATACCTTTACCTCTTGAGATGTCAAGGTGTTAGAATGTGGATACCCTAGATAGCTGAGTAGTCAAGTCATGGTTGTGCTATACTACGTAGATTTGTAGATTGATAAGTGGGCCAAGTATGATAGACTCGTGCAGGATCAAAGTATATCACTCCAACACTTGGATATAATTGGAACTCTACAGTTGCTCCAGTCTAATCTCAACCAGACTCGCTCCGCAAAATCAAAATTCGATTACAGAAATTTATACACTAAATTACTACAGATGAACCACATGTAATAAGTCATTTATTGGTTATAAATGGTGCCTTTGTGTCAGAAATGACTTGGCGAGTGAATTTGGTCCGCCAATTTTTTTTCAAAAATTTTTTTTTTTCCCCGACCTCAATATTTGGGTCTAGGTACCTAAGGTAGGTACTTAAGTACTTAAGCTAAGTACTTAAGTACTTAGCTTAACTACTTTTATACTTAAGTAGCCACTTAAGCTACTTAAATACCTTGAGTAGGTAGCATGTGCACCTCTCATCACAGGCTCACAGTTCATTGGGTACGAACAGCATTGACTTCAAATAGCACGTGTATAAAAAACCAGATAACATGATTATATACAACAGGATTCATGAGTCAAAATCCACAGGATTCATGAGTCAAAATAGAGGGAAACGGAGGATTGGGGGAGAACTTTTTTTTGGATTTTGTGATTTTAACTTCATAAAGGATAAGAAAAAGAGACAAAAGAAAAAAAAAGATTAAGGATTACACATGAATTCAATGTTCATGGCAGCCCTACGCGGCACACATCGATGTGAGCGATACCTTTTATCCTTGGCCAATTGATCAGCTTGTACCCCAGTCAAGCCATCTCTGAAATGAGACACATATTTGCATGTCAGTTAGATACTGGAGAGACAAGAAAAGTAACAAATAAAACTCACCGATAGATACTCATATGACGATCCACCTTGCGGAAATACTTTCGGATGGTTGAGACTGGGCAACACTTGCGTACCTGCTCAAAGAGGGCCTGACAGTCCTTGAAGGTTGTGTATTTGAAGCTGTTGGTTCGATAGTCTTTAAATGAAAAACAATTAGTTTATAAACAGTATAGAGAAAATCAAAAGAAACTTACGGTGCTTGATGAAGGACCAATAGAGCTCTATTGGGTTAAGCTCGCAGTGGAACTTAGGAAGAAATAAACATATATGTCCGGCCTCTTCAATAATCATCTGAAGCAATGGCTTCTCATTCATGAAGTCGGACTGCAGGCTCAAGACCTTGGATGCACAGCAGTAAGGATCGTCGGCGGTGTTGATGGAGGAGATGTCTGGGGTTTCGCCCTTCTCGTAAGCTTCTTGTGCGTCCCTTTCGCGTTGTAATCGGGCTTCTCGAGAAGCAAGATCACGCTTGGTGGCGGATAGCTTACACTTGGCACAGTGTAGTACTGTTTTATTACCTGCTTGTGTTGCTTTGGCTTCGTAGAGGTCCCACAAATCACGTTCGGCTAGGACACATCGAATGCCCTTTCTTTTGCCGGCAAGATCTTTATCGTGATAGTCGGCTGGATAGACCATGGACTGAGGAAGTCCTTGTCGTTCAATGGGAATCCTAGGATCATCGGTCGGGATCTCAGTGTCTCGTAATGGCGATTTCTTACCACCAGGTCCAAGGTTCATGTTCGATACTCGAAGGGCTGAGGGTCCATAAGATTCGTGCGCAGAAGAACAATCGAAGATGAAAACGGCCTGTGCGTCGGGGAAGAGGTAATTGAAGATAGGGATCGCTCGAGTTTTAACTTGATCGATTAGTTGGGCACAATCCCACCAAGCATCACCTTTGCTTCCAGGGTAAGTTACCACTGCGGCATCGGTGAATGGAGGCAATCTGAAATGTCCGTGTTCATCTTGAGGTGTAATTTCAAGTCGGCCAGTGCTGGTCGCAGGTGTGATCCAGTCTGAAATGTGGATCAGTCTTCCATCGCTCTTCTTACGTAATTCTTGTACATTATCCTTCATCCAGGCTCGTTTCGGTCGCTCGTTTGCATGTACTGATGACTCGTCGTGGTAAAGGAATATAGTTTCCTTTTGATCTTGAAGTATATCAGGATCTGGCATGATTGAATACTCGAGATTCTCGCCGTGGTACATTTGAGACCGCTTCTGAAGGTCAGCTATCGTCTCAAGGTACTTCTTACGGTACTCAATGACATCCGGGCGTTCGTGTCCATCGAAATAGAGGCCTTTACTGTACTCGCGTGCCCGGAATCCTAAACAGTGAAGCCATCGATTGGCTGTGTTGATACTGATGGTTTTGTTGATTCCATGCTCAGGCAGTGCGACGGTATTGACGTGGTGAAGCAAAGATAGAGGAGTGAGCTGCCAAATAAGAGAAAAAAAAATTAATATGAATGAATGAATATATGAATGAATGAATGAATGTAGAATGAGAAAAGAGAAGATGAAATATAACTTACCTCTCCAGGCCTTTTAGATACCGCCCAGGAATGAAGTGAGTCGAATAGGTTTTTGTCATCAAGCATCGATTTGTGAGTGGAAGCAAATCCTTGCTGACTGAAAGGCAAGTTCTTGTAAGTTGAGACATAATTGGCTTGTTGTCGTATCTTCTTCGCTCGACTGACTCCTGTGGTAGGTCGGTTGATAAACTTGGAATTGACGGCTTGTCTGCGAATCGAAGAGGCCGAAGTGAGGATTGAGGCAGTGACAGAAGGGTCCCTTTCACCGTTGATCGTTAGCTCAAGTCGGCGTGAGTTGTACTCTCGAAGGTCATCGATGATGGCCGATGGGTATTTCGATTTCGGATTGATTTGGGCCTCCTTGCGGTAAAAGTCTTCGACGATTTTGATGTCTGCATCTAAGCTATCATATCGATCTTGGGCTGCTTGCTTGATTCTTTGAGGGAGCGAAAGTTTGGTCTTGCTAGATCGGTAACGTTCAACACATTCTTCAATCCATGAATTCGATACAATTTCATCAAGTTCTTGTTCATTTTCAATTTCATTTTGAATTTCTTCCTCAACCTCATCTTCAGTTTCAGTTTCATGTTCGGCTTCAGTTTCATTTTCGGAATTGGTTTTGTTTTCTTTCTGATCTTGATTGTAATCGTTATCGTAATCAATTCGATTTCCCGGTGATCGATGAGCAGTTTCGAAGGTATCAATTGAAGCATTTCCGGGTGTTGTGGAAGGAGCAGAAGCAGGATGTCGAATAAGCCATTTGTTGAAATTGAACGCATTAATTGACTTGCCGAGAGCTTTTTCTCGTTTGATTCGGTATCGTTTTCGGGTTTCTTTTGGTATTTTTTGGGGTAAAAGCTTGTTGGAATTGATTTGAACACGAGGCTTCTTGTAGCCTTTGAGGATTTGACCAGACTTAGTTCTGCGTTTACCAAGAGTCGGTTGATCGATGAAAGGCCGAGTGAAAACTGAATATAAAGCACGATTTACAAGATCACTATCACAAGCCTCGTCGTCAGAAGAATCGGCAATACCGGCTTGAGCGTAGAAAGGAATGTCTAAAGGATCCATATTGTCCTCCTCAGTTAGATAATCGGGATCGATTGGCATCCAATAGAGCTCGGATGGTTGAAGAACGATGGAATCAGGAGGCTGGGGGGTTGGTGGATTATCGACTTCGGAATCAGAGTCGTTTAAATGAGTCATGATCGGAGGTTGAGAGTCGTTGAATTCAGTCGTGATCGGAGGTTGAGGTGCGATCTGTGGATCAAGGGCTGAATCGACAGTCGGTGGTGGATCTTCCGTATCGGAGATGACCAGAACTTCAATTGGGAGTTTAGCCGCGCGAACCTCCTTCCATCGTTTGGCTTGAGCTTTCGAGGCTTTGCTCTTCCTTGGCATAATGATATCGATATGCTTGAATGGGAAGCGGTGATGGAACGGTGGTGAATGCGATGATAAGGTGGAGAGAGAGTGAGAAGGTGGAGAGAGAGTGAGAAGGTGGAGAGAGAGTGAGAGAGTGAAACTTTGCCAAAAAAAACCGAAACTTTGCCAAAAAAAACCCTGCGAAAAAAAAAAATTGGTATTACTGGGGCCCCTAAAATTTGGTACCCGGGGCCGGGGCCGGGGCCGGCCTCTGGTTGAGATTAGACTGGAGCAACTGTAGATATCAGCCCATGAGCCACAAGTAGTATATTGGAGTTTTTACTCTGTGAGTATATGCCCCAGTTCAAGACTGAGGGCTGACATCAGTGAAGTTGATGGGGTATCTATAAACTCGGGTAAGGGTCAACATAGCTGGCATGAACTCAGAGAGGGCTTGTCCATTGGACATGACTGAAATTGTGAATGATACAAATATTCGACAATTTCAGGTTGACATACAGGATCATCTAAGTCCTGTTAGTCTCAGTTTGTCTGATTGACTATCACATAGCAGACACCACTAGTAAAATTTTATACATTTCTTTGTACAACAACTGCACTTAACACACCAGCGTCTTTGATACTTTGATTATCATCCGTCAGATCACGGGATGGGAAAATGGTCTGCAAGACATATGGCTGAGATGCAAGATGAGGATTTGATCTATGGACCGATCATTCAAGCAGAGAGACAGATCAGATATTCGTGATTGATCAAGCCGAATGAGTCATTTACTTACGCCGCTATTTGCCTTCTGATGTCCCCTACTGTGTGAGTGTGATTGAGTCTGGTGACCATCCGAGTCCCATCTGCGAGTCGTATTTGAACGGTTGTGACAGGTAGGTTGTTATCAACTTCGAATAAGATGCTTGAGAGAGAGCCTTGCGTCGCACTCGTAGGTGGATTGACTACGGTTTGGGGCGCCGAGCTGGGCACCACGCTGGCCGGCAAAGGACTTCCCAGCCTATTTCCGCTTCCTCCAAAGGGCTTAGCGGGCTGTTTCGGAGGTGGAGTGTAATTCTCCGTCAAGCGCTTCTCGACCCGCATTGTGACCCGTTGGTTGAGACGAACCCCTAGAAGGTCAAGCGGGGCGCGACTAGTCATACCAGAATAATGAGTGAACAGGTTGCTGAATGAGCCTTCAGGTCTAGAGCTAGAAATAGGTGAATTGAGGCCTTACCCCGAATTGATTGCGTCCAGAATCATTTTGTTCTTTGGGTCCTCATAATCGAGTAGTGGACCATCTTCAATTGAAAATCCATCTTTCCAAAAGGTGAGATGTTTCTCCACTTCCTCGGTGTTGTCTTCTTCGTCCACATCCTCGTCAAAGTCTCGCTCAAATGATCCCGGAACGGCCAAAGCTCTAGGGAATGCACCAGTTCTTGAGCGTGGAGCTGAAGACTGATCGGGGATCTCTCGAGATGGAACCTCCTCCGAGCCAAGGGTGTAAGCTAGGAAAATCAATATTTCAGTATGGCATCCAACTTTAACCCATCAGATATCTAGACTGATCCACACCTGAGCCCTGGAATGCATTAGAGGTTTTTGGTGGTATTGGGGCGCTCGTGGAAGGCATTGCCGCAGCTCCAGCCCTGATCCAGATTGATCAGATCAATATATTCCTCTGTTATCATTAAGAAAGCTTACTCTTTGGCTTTTTTGAGGATATCGGCCACGATACCGGCAGCTTTGCCATTCTGTTGGTTGGGATCTTGGACGTTTAGTCCACTCCTACCACCTCCAGCATAAAGATCCGGACCTCCATCGCGGTTGTCGTCATCCTCATCCTCACTCATATCACCTGCTGGCGAGGAACCGGCAACGATGTCCTTCATAGTCGATATCCCGCTTCGTCGAGGAGGCGCGCGGCTTCTGTTTCGAAGAATGGTTTGGATTGATTAGTTGTAAGGGAATATTCCAAAACAATAAGTCTACTGAGGATAATTATATACTCAACGATGTGAGATCACCAAAGCCAGAGATTCCTGATCTTGGAGCAGTCTTCCGCCCAGCCGAATCGGAAGAAGTTCCTGTTCGCCTCCATTCCGCTGGCATCTCATCTGCAGGGGCCCCGGATAAGGTTTGAGGGCCTGATCTGATCGGAGGGCTGACATCGACTGAAGGCACTGAGGCTGGCTGTGCGAGTGGTGAAGAGGCAGGCGAGGAGGACGTAGCAGCACCAAGGTTGGTAGAGCCCACTGTTTCGTAGAAGGTCGATAGAGCCGCCTGGATTAATTTGAAAGAGTAAAGATGGTACCAGGAGGATCAGTTTGAGCTTGTCCACCGCCAGGAGAGTTCGAAATGAGTTTGAGATTAGCTCGAATGAGCCTACCTCCAAGTCCCCACCGGCGCTTTCCAAGAAGAATCTCGCCTGATCGATATCGATACCGGTAATCAAACTGAATTGAGCCACATGATTTGCACTCACAGGTTCCGATCGTTGGTCTGCCATCCTCACTTTCAAGAATGAAATGGGTAAAAACAAATCGAGCTCAAGCTTGGTTCTCTCGAATTTGTACGTCAACCCACGTCATCGGGCTCATCCCGGGTCATTTGCTTACCGAGTACGGTACTCAGGGTCTTTGTCCCCGATCACATGTTGAACTTCGGTGAACCAGTTGAGATCCCGATCATCAGCTTCTTCGACCGCTCTGGCTTTCCATGATCAAACTCAACACTTTCTCAATCCGGCCGTTTCTCAAGTATGGTCTTCGGTTTAGGTAATATTCTTTATGTCTCCTTACTCCTCATCAACTCATTGGCCATCTTAAACGAGGAACGATTTCTTGCACGTAGTTGAGTCACAAGTCCTAACTCATATTTCACTCTGAAGGGATCTCATTAACCTCATAGATCTTTCTACAGTTGGATGGTCCTCATCACGGACAAATTTCCGACAAGCTGCGCCTCAATTCCATGACCCTGGTATATCCTCAATTGATGCAGGCCCGGGCGTCAAAGAACGCTTGGTGAATCTGATCGGGGCAGTGAGGACATTGATGCGAAGTGAGCTTTTGATCTCAGCTGTAAAGTCTTTCCATCTCATATTAACAAAACCTGCACGCCTTAACCTGCAGTTCCCCTCATAGGTATCAACATTGTCGTCATCATCTATGAACTGATACTTGGATAACAGTCGGTCTATCATGACCAGCCGGATTATGACGTTCATTTCCGGACCACCGATACCTCATCAGGTTTTAGGGCAGGTAGCTCCAAGGCATCAGTCAGGGAACACTACTATCCAAGCGACGACCGAGTAGAAGATATGTATGGTTTTATCATTTCTCAGCCTTGTTGGTTGGCATGAGGTCTCGCGGTGGGAAGCAGGAAGAAACTTGTTCTTACGATGTCATTCCTCCTCAAAGTAATCTCATCTAAGCAATCCTTCACTACTATCTACTTCATTGTCATGACATAGTAATCATTGTACTATTTGACATCTCTCGTATTCTCCAGCTGTTCTCCTAAGAATCTCAATTGAAGCCGAAATATTTATTCATCAGCATTTATTCAACAGACCATCCCCAAGTATGTAACCTGATTTGTAGCTTGGCCATGGGATGTGAAAACATCTCATTTTTCAAGGCACAAGTCAATGACATGGATGAATCTACCAGTGATACTAGTACTCCCAGGTTTTCTCTGTCAATTCCATCACTCGATCTGCATCATGACCATTTACGTTCACAACAAATCGACTCCTGCCTTTTGCAAACATGTGTTCAGACCATTTTCCCCTTACAAATCTGACTTCAGGTACGATATGGCTTCGAGCTACTTCCCTAAATATCCTCATGAAGTTGAAGTTGAATTGAGAGGATAGTGGCACAACATGAAGAAGATATATAGAAGAATGAAGAACAGGCCTGTATATCTATGTAAGTTGTGATGTACGTAAATCAGAGGACTCCCTATTTGCTTTGTGCTACATCTTGACGGAACCACAATGACATAAAGAATTTCAGGCTTCTTTGCATCTACACAAATATTGCAACCCTTGCATTTTGGTCTGCTGTGATGGTTAAGTAGATACATAACTTAGCTGATGGCTGGTAAAAGGGCTAGTGATGAACAATCTTCAAGTGAATAACGCCCAGTATTTGCTTTTCGTTGATAATGGTGATTCTTCCAGCAAGCAGGCTCCCACAACTTCATCCCCTTCGAGTCCAAGACACAAGCACCACTCGAAACTACTTTATCCGTTTTTCCACTTGATCAATTATGCTCGAAGCATGAGAAGTGGCGTTTCCATCTGCAAGTTACAAAGCATGATGCTCGCCGCAACATGGGCGTTCTGAATGTCTTTCTGAGATTTTGCTCCCATCGTACATTTTTTTTGATATCCATCACTCCCCAACAATTTGGTGTATCTCCATTTTGGTAGCACAGTCCGCTTCACAGGCTCTACGAAGCTCCAATTAACGTCTATGTGACGTGAATGTCTGAAAAGCTACAATATACCAGCCTCATTCTAACCCGTCATGCCCGAGCCTGTCTTACCTAATCACATCCGAACAAGAGATGATGATTTATTTGACGGGACTCGAAGTGGCTGTTATTTGTCTGTTCTAGATATTCAACCCAGTAAGTTGCTGGTAGATTGAGGTAGCCTCCATGAAGTTGACTGTGAATCTTTATCTCCTCAAGACAAAAGAGCAATCCATACATCGTGAATTGGAGGCAAGGTGAAATCGATGGGCATGCGTAGAACTCTACTGCGTTCTTTGCTCATACTTGATGCATATCAGGACGCGTGAGGCTACTTTTCAACAAGATAAGGTCGCAAGGCTTCGACAATTTATCCAATGTCATTCAGCTGCCAGTGTACTCTTCTCATTAAGGGAGCGTTCAAAGAAAACATTCAACATGAGAGAGTCTTTCAATCTGAATGACCCGATCAATCTACGTCGCATTGACGTCAGCCGAAAGCTAGGAGTGAGTTTTGGGTGTAGTAAACCTAATGATGAGTTTGTCAATGACTCCAAACCTAACTCCCGCTGAATCGCTACCGCCTGTCACACGCTTGGACAAATTACACGATTGGCTGATCACTTCAAACGACGACCCTCAAGGCAGAAGGAACGCAAATCAAAGAACTTGTACGAACCATCAACTTCACCCTTTCTTTCATTCATCA
Source organism: Melampsora americana (assembly GCA_022264835.1). Lineage (NCBI taxonomy): Eukaryota > Fungi > Basidiomycota > Pucciniomycetes > Pucciniales > Melampsoraceae > Melampsora > Melampsora americana. Next base: position 8,897 of record JAIFHY010000281.1, on the reverse strand, counting down.
ATCTAATCATCTAATTTGTTTTCGAATCTTATTCAAGTAGCATGGCCACCATTTCTTCAACGCCTATCGTGGTCGATGGCAAAGGTCATCTTCTCGGTCGATTGGCTTCTGTCCTCGCTAAGCAAGCTTTGAACGGCCAGAAGGTCGTCGTTGTCCGATGCGAAGAAATCAACGTCTCCGGTAGTTTTTTCAGACTCAAGGTTGGTTCTGATCATCTATGAATAACGCGTCAATCTGAACAAAATCTAGTCTGATTCTCCTTACTCATGGCTCTTCATTTTTCCTACTTTTAGCTTCGGTGGGCCGACCACATGCACAAGCGTCATTTGGTCAACCCCAAAAAATGTGGACCTTTCCATCACCGTGCCCCATCTCGCATCCTTTACAAAGCTATTCGTGGTATGACTCCCCACAAGACCGCCCGAGGTGCCGCAGCTCTTCAGCGGATCAAACTTTACGAGGGAATGCCACCACCTTACGATCGCAAGAAGAAGATGGTCATCCCCAACGCCCTTCGAGTGTTGAGACTCAAACCTGGTCGTAAATGGTGCACTATCAAACGTCTCAGTCACGAGTACGGTTGGGGTTACAAAGATGTTGTGGATACCCTCGAGGCCAAGAGGAAGGTCAAGGCTCAAGCTTTCTACGAGCGTAAAGTGCGTCATTTTTGCTGTCCTCCTTCCTCGACGGACGAGACTAACTCCTATGCTCTACAGGTTGCTCTTCTCAAAGCCCGTAACCAAGTCGTCTCCCAGTCCGCCGCACCTGTTCAAGAGAAGCTCGCTGCATTGGGTTATTGAAGACCATGAAATTTAATCATACTGTCACTCTACTTCCCTGTACTTGTCTTGCTCATCTCTCATGCTTATGCTTGGGAAGATAGGGTCGCGCTGCCTCTGCCCAACTTATGAATGTGACATCAGTGTCCTGTATGCCACGTCCTCTTCCTATTGCAACATTTCTTGGTCGGCAATCCAGGTTTTGCAACCTCTTTTGCAGCATCTGCCGATGAACACTATCCCTCTCAGCCGTGGTTCTTTGACACTCCCCTTGAGAATAGCGGCCACCAGAATTTTTGCTCATCGTGCCCCATACGTTGCGTCGTCACGAAGCCGTTGAATGCCTTGTGTGGGCAGCTCGTCTTGCAAGGTCCTATTTCCGCCATCTTATAATCTACATAATCTCAAGGACAGCCTCTCTGATGAAATGAGCTTTGGGAAGCCGACGTCATCAAATGGAACATTTGACAGAGCTTAACCTTCCTCATGAAACAAGCCCAATCTCAGCAAATACGCTGATGTTCAAGTTCACTCGTGATGGTGGTGCACTGAACTCTGTTGATATGCAATTGGACTGGCCTTTTGTACGACACTTGGAGACTTGACCTATACTTTGAATACAAGATTTTGTGACTGATCACATGAAGTGTTTTTAATGAGAGATACACACATCACAGTTGTCTCATAGACAACATGTGGGTTCTTTGCAGCAGACTCACAGCCTCATATACATCCAATCACCTTGATATTTGCAGGGATTTGCCCGAGAGTTAGAGAGTGACAATTTGGGAGCATGGATAAAATTTGTATAAATGACAATAGGCACTATAAATAAGAACAATTCTATTCATACTGAGTAAACATGTTTGCATGAGAAGTGGGCTGCAAAACCAATACAAGACTGACTTTTCAAAAGATGAACTAGATTAATATAACAATTGCTTTTGCATTGAGTCGAATAACATGAGAAGATGAAAGATAGCAATGGATATTGGCTTGATGAGACTCATGTAGTTACGAGCGGTGATGGTGGAAGGTCACTGGATTGAGAATGTGACCTATCACTCTCCAACTGCCAGCTAAGACCAAACCGACAGCTTCCTGAGTTGCTTCAAATAAGATTCCACGCTTACTGCGATCGTGCTTCTCATCGCCTGTGACGTAGTCACGGATCAAAGGAGCACTTTTTACAACTGCGAGAGTGGTGGCCCAAGGTAGGATCATCAGATGTAGGACGATGTCAACAATGGGATGAGTGTCCGAAGTTGGGTAGCGAGATATGGTTGTCTGAGCAAGATTGGGCGGTGCGAGCTTAAATCCAAAGATGGGCACGTATAATGCTGGTAGGATATCTGAGGAAGTAATGGGCGTGGATAGAGGTGGTGAAGATTGGGCAGTCGAATCACTTGAATCCGAATGTGTATGGTCGAGATCAGTGGGTTGATATGTTGAGGCTGTGTTAACCAAGGGATCTGAGCTACTGCTGGGTGGTCTATCTTCTAAATCAAGAAGCTCGTTGACCTTGGCTTCATTCTGTGTTGGTTGAGATTGTGAGGAGGAGGAGGGGTCATCAGGGTTGAGAAGCGAGTCACTTGGTGCAACCGCAAGTGAAGGCTGGATACTGAAGTCGGAAGACTTTTGGCTATCATTAATTAGTGGGCTCCCCTTTTGACTAGAAGGAACTGAGCCTGTTGATTCAGGGCGGGTGAGAATCCTCGATGACTTGACACTAGAACTAGAAGACTTCACATCGGATATGCGAGTTGGGCTTTTAGAGGGATCGTCTGCATGCTTCTGTCTCGCGTGATCTGAGGTAAGTCGAGACCTCAGTGAGGTTTTGAGATGGCGAAGGACATCAGTATCGGCAGCTTCAGAAGATGATCGGGTCTCTTCAGTTCGAGAAGTCGGGGGTGATGATCCAGGTTGGTCGGATGAGGATGGGAATGACACTCGCGAATGAGTATTTGGACCGAATGCATCACTATTCTCAAAAGATCCAAAGACGATTAAGTCAACTTATCAAGTCTTCATGAGTAAGAGGTCAAGAGGACTGACATGGGACTCGTTGAAGTGGTCGCCTGACTAGGGGACGGATCACGTTTCTGGGTTCCTGACAGAAGTCCTTCAAAGCTCAATGCTTCTACCTTGCTAACTGAACGTTGAGGAAGATGACCGCGTGCACCACCAGCGGCTAGAAGTCGAGCAGCTGGACTGACAGGAGTTTTTGAATCCGAAGTCGATTTCTTAGATTGTTTGTTAGATGATTTTGATTTTGGCATCTTCTGAAACTGAAACTGATGTTGAGTTGACAGTTTCGATCAGAGAAAGAACTGATCGATTCAAGAAGAAGTTGATGGTTTAATTCGAATCTGATTCAACAAATCATCAAATCATCAAAAATTCAAAAGGGTTAAACTACATACACTCCACATGTCACACAATCACACATGTAACAAGAGGTGATTCATCCGTGTGATTCTTCATGGAGAATGATGCCCCATTCTTCATTTTGCTAGAGAGAAGATTGATTTGGAAAGCTAGATCTTTCACTCATAGATGAAACTCAAATAATATCTTGTTCAAAGAGGTAAGAAGAAGCATGTCATACTGAGCAATATCATGATTGACTGAAAACTGAACACAAAACATTTAGGGTGCCATACTTTTTGTAACTTCTGATCCAACTTGTCTCCAACTACATGTGCTATAAATGATTAGATGACTATTCCATTTGTGTGTTCTTTGAGTTGATCTTGAAATTTGTATTTTGATCTTCAAATCATTCTCATTCTGTTTACCATCCATGTGATCATCATCTGCTTCCTAGCATGACAAAATACAAATTAAAGGCAGATATAGATTATTAAAGTAAAATTAAATGTACACTGACAAATGGAACAAATTTCAATAGAAAGTTCATGAACTATCAGGATCTTTCATCAGTCATTGAATTTGTACCATGCATGAACATCATCCAATCAAACAATTCAATCTCATTTTACCACAACAGTCACCTTTTTCAAAAAGACAATGGGGCCTGAGTATTGGCTTCAAATCAAAATACACAATTTCCCATGTTGTTCAAATCATCTTGCCAACATGATTTGTTTTGTAGCTTTTTAATACCTTCTGGAATATCAAATACATGTGTTGTCAAAATGACTGCTGTATCTTGATTGAAACTCATAAATCATATTGCTAATTCTAATTCATGTTTAGATTACCTGTGGTGGTTATATATAGGTGAGTTTCCTCTCTTTACTCTGGCCCTTCCATCATGATAAAGAGTACTTTTGTTATCCATGGTCTGCCTAGACTAAGGTGTCAATCTTACTTTGAGGTTGTGTCACACTTCTCTCCAAAGAATTATGGTACTCAAGACTAGGGTTGTAACCCAGACCTAGACCTTCCAGGTGTGCTGAGTTAAAATCAAGATTTTGGCAGAAAAATTGAAAAAGTATCAAGAGAGAACGGAAAGCTGCCATTCATGTTTTATGAAAGAGTTATTCATCAAAACCGCTTAACTATATTATTATCATTTCTATTATTATTTTTATCATATAACTTTTCTTAATTCTTATCTACAGCACTTAAATTTAATTAGTGGTAAACAAGCTTATTTATAAATCTGTTAATTAATGTAATCTTGAGTTTACATTTGAATTGCACTTGAATTTTGTTATGAAGATTGAGATAGTTTTTACAGTTGGGAATCTTAAGAATGCAGAAGGTTTGATCATTATTGATAAGAGGTATTAGTAAAGGGATGGCTATAAAAGAAGATAGCAAAGGAAATTCATGTTGAAAGATAAAAAAGAGTGGACAAATGAAAGGAATTATGGTATTCAGGGATGAAGAAGATCAATAGAGATGACAGGAATGATGGGAATGGGTTCTTTGATTGATTTTAGATAGAGTTTCCTGGAAGAAAAAAGTGGCTTACCTTATGAGAAGGGGACATACAACTTGTTCAGTACAAGTATTCACACCAATTGAATATTTTCAGAGGTATATTTTGATTTGAGAGATGTGCAACCATGACATGCATGAGTAGGTGTTCCCTGTCCTAGTACCCTTTTATCACCATTTTAGTTCTGTATGGTGTCCTGAGTTGCCTAGTATCTCTCAAAACATGTACTTATGGAGCCAAGACATGGGAAGCTGTTTGAAATGTGTACTGCGTCAAGTTATAAATATTTTTAAGCATGGTGTGAAACTAGTTAGAATGTGCATATGTACACCTTGGTCAGACTTCTCTTCCTTCTAGTATACAATTCCCCTCATTGATATCCTCAAGAGCTCATGATTCCAACTAAAGGCTTTGAATCTTTGTTTATTCTGATGTAAACCTGGACCACAACCCATAGTTGGCCTAGATCAATTGGCACATTGCACCTTCTCTTGGTTGAGGTGCACTTGTCTCACCATGTAAGTTTCTGGGTAGCATGTCAATATGCACACACAAAGACTTTGGTAAAAAATCCAAAAGAGTTCCTGTAGAGTAACTTTTCAGACTATGAGTACAACAAAAGGCATATATGATTTGTGTCCTTTGTTTGACTCTCCACAGCTATCTCTATCTTTGTCCTTAAAAACACACTGCTTCAATTTCATTTACCGCCAAACTCTCAAATTTTCCTCTCTTGGAAAGACTCATCTTGACCAGAGATTTGCAAGCATTCAGCCTTAACATACAGCAATTTTGTTCATCAAACAACCCCATCAGGCCAGATATTGAATCCATTTTATATAAGGCTCAAAATGCTCACCAATGTGTTTGTACACCAACTCTCCATATTCAATGCTAGGTGATTTCTTTTCTGCAGCTCCAGCCTCCCATCACTGGAAAAAGTGTGCTGCAGTAACCTTGCTCAAAGCCTTTGTAACATCAGTTTATGATTCACTTCCACAAATGACAGAAATTATATGTCAATCAATAGCTGGAGATCATTTGTCATACAAAAAAGGAAAAACATGTTGTTCTGGAGGGCCTTTTACCCAAAGCCCTCAATTATAGAAGTAATAAAAAAATGGACATGTATCACACTGCAAAGATGTGAGGTTTCTGGCCAAATGGCTCAGATAATCAAAGAACAGAGTAATGCCCTCTATACACATAGATCTGAAGACATGCCAAGTGTAGCAGTGATGAAACAATTTCACAAAGTCTCACTGCATTGTGGTTCTGAGCACATTTATTAATTTGGGCTTTATAAAATGTTGTAATATGGGAACCCTGCCACTTTTGGTGAAGCAAATTGAGATTAACAAGAGGGTATGATAGACCTTGCTCAAAGGTATCATCAGGTGTTTGAAATCACCCAAATCCTTTGTTCCTCATGTGGATCTCTTCACAGGCTGTCAGGAACCTCTATCACACATGTTTTGTGTGTGCACGTCAACATGCTGCACAAAAACTTACATGGTGTCTGAGGTAGCTATTCTGGAAATGCTGTCAGTGCCAGCTGCCTTGGGTGTTTCAATTGTTTGGTGTGAAATAGTTGTAAGGCTTGATTTTAGACTTGGATCTGAGCAACAAAGCCTCTGGACAGAACCCAAAACAAAGAAAATATCTCCACTTGATGTCAATGAAACAAGGCTTTTGTGCAGATTCAACTCAAGTGTTAGGGATACATTTCTGGCATTAAAATGAAGAATTGTATCAGTCAATGATAGAATCCACTCCTAATACTACACCTGCAGCAAGTCATAAGAGGTTTGAATCCTGGGTACAAACCTGTAGAGGATGTTGGTGACATTTTGTGAAAAGATGTCAAAAACAAAAGTATTCAAATGAACACATCCACAGACATCTCTGATCACAAAGACAAAAAGATCTGCATTCACCAAGTTGTACGTCAAGGGTACATCTTTAGGAGCAGCTACTACCCCCAGAAGTAACAAGGCTCAGACTTATGGCAAAAGGGCAAACCTTGAGATCTCAATCTAGCCTGAAGGCTGAGCCGCCAAAGACTGCTGTGTCAGAATTACCAGGGAAAGAAGCTTTCTCATTTTCCCCAATTTCAGCAATTTCTAGCAACAGGAACCAAAGAGATCAGCAAGGGTCAACATTGTACATAATGCAACTCATGGCAAAGACTAATTGCATCACAAGTCTAGCCACCCAGAGGTCTGATAATGTGCGACGTTATCACACAGCGGGTTCTTCTCTTTAAAATCCATTCCGACCATTTTCAATCCTCACATTCGTGTCCAGAGGATCTTAAGTACCAAACGCTAGTCACCATCCATATAACAAAAATTCAGCCTATAGATTAGGGCCGGCGACTGAGATCATCGTGTCAGGGAAATGTCTCAAACCCCGCAATCACCGAGCTGGAAGCGATCGGGAAGATGATTTTCTGGTGGTGAGCCTGACGAAGGCAATAGCTGTTGCCTTGGGATATCAGTGGGGAGTGAATTTTCAAAACTCCGTGTAGGAGATGCTGAAGAGGGCATTTGCAAACGCTATGAACACCCAGCCAGCCAGGCGCAACGATGAGTTTGAAAATACAGACTGTAACGCAAGGTTTCAAATCGACACGAAATAAGCCAGATAGGGTTTTAAGATCTAAGAGCGAGTTTTGACTTTGGTTTTGGACCTCGTCTCCAAGCCATGAGAAGAATGGTAGATCGAGGTTAGGTTTAAAATCGAGACTAATCACCCACAGACGGTGGTAGCAAGGGTTTGAAAAAATTTGTGTGTATCACCCCGAAGCGCGCAGAACCCGACCGGAGCTGATACGCGATCGATATAAACGACTGAATCTCTTCAGCGCCCCCGCCTCTGGCTTCCCTTCCCTTCCCTTCCCTCGTTGTCCCATTCCCATCCACTTCTATCATCCTTCATCATTTGAAGTCTTTCTATAGTAGATCAATCCCAGAACCAAAAAAATTCACTGTGAGTTCGGAATCACTCATCTATTCATTCTATCAACTTCTCTCTCTTCTGTCCTTCAACTTTAGCCCTATAAAACCTGGTCATCATCCCTTCTTGTTGTCGCTTAGCATCCCTTTCGCCCACTTCCTGACGATTAATCTTTTCCTTGTCTTACGTCTTCTTAACGTTTTATCCTCTCATTCCAACTAACTCTCCTGCCTGTCTTTAGTATCTTAATCAATCACCATGGGTAAAGAAAAGGTCACGTTAACATTGTCGTCATCGGACACGTCGATTCGTAAGTTTTCATCAACTCCATCCGATCCTTTTCTCTAGTCTGATCTCATGACTTCTCTCTCAGCGGTAAATCCACTACCACCGGTCATCTTATCTACAAATGTGGTGGTATCGACAAGCGAACCATCGAAAAGTTCGAGAAAGAAGCTGCTGAGCTCGGTAAGGGTTCCTTCAAGTAAGTAAATCCCCTTTCCTTTCCTTCATTTCGCTGGCTCATGTTACTCTCCCAATCCAGGTACGCCTGGGTACTTGACAAGCTCAAAGCCGAGCGGAGAAACGTGGTATCACCATCGATATCGCTGTAAGTCTCTTTTACTCCGACATTTCCGTTGCAAACGATTGCTCACCTACTTCTGTTACCAGCTCTGGAAGTTCGAGACTCCCAAATACTTCGTTACTGTCATTGATGCCCCAGGACATCGTGATTTCATCAAAAACATGATCACTGGAACTTCCCAAGCCGATTGTGCTATCTTGATCATTGCCTCCGGTGTCGGTGAATTCGAAGCCGGTATCTCCAAAGATGGTCAAACTCGTGAACACGCTCTTCTCGCTTTCACTCTTGGTGTCCGTCAGCTCATTGTGGCCATCAACAAGATGGACACCTGTAAATGGTCCGAGCAAAGGTACGTCGTATTCGGTTGCGTGATCCGACTTCATATGTTGACTCCATTCCGTCGTTGTGCTTTTCCAGATACGAGGAAATTGTCAAAGAAACCTCCAACTTCGTCAAGAAGGTCGGATTCAACCCCAAGACAATCCCCTTCGTCCCATCTCCGGATGGCACGGTGACAACATGTTGGAGGAATCTACCAACATGGGATGGTTCAAGGGATGGGAGAAGGCTGTGAGCTGTTACATCATCTGCTACTTGACCTGCGGTCAACTGACCTCTTTGACGTACTTCAGACCTCCACTGGTGGTTCAGCCAAGGGTAAAAC
>JAIFHY010000280.1:0-30363 GCA_022264835.1 Melampsora americana | reverse complement strand
AAAGGTTTAAATACAGCTTTGAATCAGAAGCAGTACATTCTCAAGGATATCATGATCCAAACAAATTCAATCACAACTCAAGAATTGATCACACTGTTCATCCCCCCTGTTAAGATTCTCTCCAGTGCATTAAAGATTCAAATTTATAAAAACCCAGCTGAAAATGAAAACTCATCTTCTTCAGACATACTGCAAACCCATCTACTAAATATCAAAGCAAAGTTGAAATTGAAAAAAACCCACAGGCAATGATATGATCAACTCACAATTCATGATTTCCAAGCAGATTTAGATTAGAAATCCTCCTTGAGTTTTATCACAAATCAAAAGGTTCTTCTCCCTCCAATCATTCAACAAATCACTGAACATTCTGCTCTTGAAAAACCATATTCTCTACTCATTCAAAAAATGGTAAATTTACATAGGAGATGTCAGTATTGATCAATTTGTTAATCATGGCTAAATTTTAATCTATATGACTGGACTGAAGACTTCCACTTACCAAATCTCAAAAACAGGTCATTTCAGATTCTCAAAGGAGGTAAAAAGCCCAAGATACTCTGGGAAAGAGTTTTCAAAGGAATAGGACACTCCTAACACCAGAACAGTACTTGATGGTTTTCTATGATCCATTCAAAAAGAGTCAGACTACTTTCTTTCATCTTATGCAGGCTTATACAACTTGGATCTTTGGTACCTCATTGAATGAATTTGTGTATAGAAATCTTCCTGTTCATCTCAGTCCAAAGGATCTTAAAGATCAGTATCCACATTGTCTTGAAAATCAGAAAATGTTCAGATTTTGTTCAGATTTGATTACATGATCACTGGAGAAGAGATCTGAAATGATTATAGGCAGGGTAGGATTTCCCTCAGTGTAGCCTATGATGAACATTGAGAGATGTTTTGAGCTCTTCCCACCAGATTTCCAGATGGTTCATCAAAGATAAATTTACAATATCTCTTACTGAATAAAAGAAATTTAAACAATTTACCAAAATTTAGTCAATTCAAACAAAAAAGAGATGATCAGATTCAGAGCTAAGTTAACTTGGAATCTCAGCTCAATTTACAAGACCAAGATTGAATATATCAATAGTTTTCTAGGGAGTTCTACTCGTCCATCAAAAATCAACACAGAACTCAATACTTTCAATGCTATATAGATGAGATCAAACAGTGTAGCTTGAAGAAAGTAGATCAATGAATTTCAAAAAGTGTAGAGATTCATATGGTTCTTGTCAAATATGGGGTAAATAAGATTTCAACTGTGAGTTTAAGAAGAGATGAGGAAAGTGAAGGATTGAGATGAAATTTGAAGATGATTTACCAGAAAGAAAACCCAAAGCAAAACGTTTTGAAACTGTTTTGGAGGATTTTCTCAAGTTGAACAGATGCTACATCAGAGCAAAACTTGAGCTAGGGTGTAAGGGAAAATCTTTAAAGTTATGAAAAAGAAAACTGAAGTTGATCATTGGGCTATGTAAACCAAAGGTGTTTAACTCAGATCAATCTGAGTAGATTACATACACCTTATTGGAATATTCAAATAGACCAGAAGTGCATCTTTTGTCATATATTCAAGCAGGATGGATTTTTACCAAGCAGAGCTTTAGTTATTATACTACATAGATCAAATTCAAGTAATAAATCACATCTTCATCTTTGAATTCTGATGGATTAAAGATGATTAGAAACCCAACCAATCAAATTTGATCAAAAACATTCATCACTTTCCACAATTTTTTTAAGTAAAGCTATACTAGATCCCAAATATTTAAATGTTCAAAATCATTTACAAAAAACCAATTTGATGATCAAGTTTTTTCAAAATTGAATCCCATCATCATCAGAAGAAAAAAAACAAGAATTTCTTAATCTCTCAAATCAAAAAACCCCTCAATGATCAGTAAAAAGGTAAACAAGGGAGAATGATTGAAGAAAAAGAATTCGGGAGGATTACTTGGATTCAAGATTGAATTCTTAGTGAGATTTGTTGATGAAGAGAGCTTGAGAATAGAGGTTAAAGTTTTGAACGGAATTTGATTTTTTGGTCATTAAACCTTTAAGAGTCCCGTTCAAGAAGTGTGTGTGTTGATCTCAGAGTTCATAATTCTTTGGATTCAAAGTTGACCTTCTGAGAGGGTGCAATTCCAAACAGAATCCTGTCATGATTTTGGGCGCACTGGTGCGGTGGGTACATTGCATCTGCCAACTGAAACTATGACTCTTCAAGCTCTCTGGATTTGGAATCAGTAAACCCTCTCACACAGACCGTGCTCCGGCTCGCATAGATCCCTCATATATCTCATGAATGATGGGTGATCCGATTCGGAGTGTGGATGATTTAGTCTTTGGATCTATTTGATGATCTCAAAGAAACCTAGGAAAACGTTCTTTGGTGATTGGATCCAATCACTTGAATCCGATTGTCATGCATCAATCAAGGACTTAGGAAAAGTAAAATGAAAGATTTGGAAAAGACCCAGGAGGATAGATATGATGAATGAATGAATGAAATGCGGAGAAAAGAGAAGGAAAATGCTCATGATGAGAATCGATGAAGTTAGAAAGCGTTATAATTTAGACCTTGAAAAGTTTATATCATCATCTTCATCATCATCATCAAATTGCAACAAACCTGATTTGAAGGAATTTAATTTTAACTTCAGGATAAATAAACTCTTCAATCTCATTTAAACAATTTGCATCCAGTTCAATCAATTACATATGAATTCTTACTTGATCGATTTCTATTTAAAATGAAGATGATTAAAGTATTTACTTATCATCATGCGATTTTCTCAAAATAGAAATCAACAAGACCCATTAAAAAAAAAAAAGAAAAAACCCGGAAGTAAAAAAAAAACAACACAACCATTTGCGGAGGTTTAAAGTTAAAAAGCAGTTGGAGCAAACAGACCATAAACGGAAGTAAAAAAAAACAATCGATCACCGGGATCATAATTTCTTTGTAAACCTCTTTCAATCAAAAGAGAGATGGTAAGTTGAAAAGAGTGTATGAGTATAGTTTTAAATCCTCACACAAACCTCTCGGAAACAAAAAAAAAAACCTCAACATTCCCCTTTAAACTCTCTGTACTCTGTACTCCATACTCCAGATGATGTGTTTTTTTTCTTCTTCTTACCTTGCCTTGCTCGTTGGTTCCTGACCTTAAAAAATGCCGAGAAATGGAAGAAAAGTGAACGGAAGTAAAAAAAGAAGAAGAAGAAGAATAATAATAGCTAAGATCGTATGTAGTAGTAGTCATCAATCAATCAATCCATCAACCAAAAAAGAAAATCATCAATCCTCATCTCAAGCCATTTCTTGAATTCTTCTAAAACCCTTCTCGTTTCGCATTCCTGGTCGGGTTTTTTTCCTTTTTCCTCTTTTTCCTTTTTTTCTTTTTTTCGAATCTTCAAGTTAGTAAACTCAATCAATCGCTCAATCATCAATTCAACCTCAGTTTTTTCTTTCGTTGTTTTGTTTGTTATTTTTTTTTCCTACGAACATTACATACATAACTGGTTCGTACCTTCACTTTCACACTTATTAAAATATACAAGTACTTCACAAATTAACCTATCTATCCTTTCTTTTAAACTTTTTTTCTCTACTCTTTCTTTTGGAATTAACAGAGAGTAGAGAGTTTGGATCAGTTTAAGCTTTTTCATTTGCTCAAATCCTTCATTGGTTTATTAAACTCTTTCCATCTCATTTGTAAGTCAATTCATACTTTTTGAATGTTTTTCAATCTTTCAATCTTTCTTTCACTTCTTTTTCAATCATTTTCATCATCTAAGTTAAAGTTTCAAAATTCAAAAAAGGGAAAAAGTGTGTGGTCTTAGAGTATGAATGACAGCTTAAACCCAACTTCTTTCAAGTCAAACTAATTTGATAGTTGTTAATCCATGATCACACTCACTCTCACTCTCACTCACTCTCACACTCCGATTGAGATATCCATTCTCTCAATGTCCTGTGTATCTTATCATTCGTTCGTTGAGAAATATGGATTCAAAGATTTCTAAGCTCATTCCTATGGAATTGACATCGAACCTCCTGTCTCTTGTATCATCTACCTCTCTCTCTCTACACCCATCTACAAATCTTTCCTTCTCTTTTGGTCTCCGTCATGTCACTCTGTTGTACACTTTCACCAATATTGTTCAACTTCAATCTCTTTTTTTTCACATTCATCTGTAACCCGAAGAGACTGTCACTTCTACCAACACTTTGAATCTTTCTCTTCTTTCTTCATTTCTTTTCACCAATTATGTACTCCTTCATCAAACTTCTTTGGATGGTTTGATTGAACTTTTAACTTTTCATGGTGATGTCATCGTTCACCTTCACTCATCAGATGAATCTTTAGTTTTACTCATCTTGCATTGGATCATTGTACAACTTCAATCCTAACTCAATCTTTTTTTTATTTAGATTAAGTAGTCTTTTATCATTTTGATGATCATCAATCTAATCTTTTCTTTTTCTTTCTTTCTGGTCTGATTGATTTGACCAAGAATAACCTAATCTTTCCACTTTCTCTCTCTCCTCTCTCTCTCTTTCTCTCTCTCTTTGGTTTATCATCCCTTCCGTCTGTTGTTAATCCAATCTCTTCTTCCTTTCCGCCGCGGTCGGTCGATCAAGAACTCATCTGAATCTCCTCCCGCTCTTCTTGATTGTATTACATACATAGACGTAAAACCCTCATTCTTCTTTCCCTCCTTCTCCTGTGTTGAAGGTTGGTGAGGAAGGAAATTTAAAGAATCTTCTCAATTTGGCTGTGTAATCACTCTCTCGTCTCTTCATTCTCCGATCCTTCTTCTCTCTTATTTGGTTTCTTGCCCGCCTCTTCAATCGATTCAAATCTCAACTCACTTCTCGGTCTTCAGTCAAGAACACTTTTTCCCTTTCCACTCCTATCTTCTTATCATCCTTTGATTCCTTTTCTCTTCAAAAAAATCAAACTTGAATCGTTTGATGAATCTAACTTGATCACACTTTTTTGAATTTTGATTTTTGAATTGGTTTGAATCTATCCTTTATTTCGTTTTAGAAAAATGATTTGAGTTGGTTTGAATGAAGATGAAGGGAGAAAAAGGTAAATTTAAATCAAATGGGTTTTATGATCGAGCCCATCTTCATGTAAGAAATCGATCTTGGTCTTCTACTTTCGATTTCTTTCATCCATCTCGTCATCATTGGATCTTAGATCATTATGGATTCGAACATGATCCAGAACGTAAGTTTTTACAATTTAAACCAATTCAAAACTTCGAAAGTACATATAAACTGATTTTTCTCATATTTAATATCAATCTTCTCATTCTTTTTCTTTCCTTCAGATTGTCAATTTAAGAACTGTTTCACCTATCAGACATCATCAACACGATCAAGATCAAGAAGGTTTAGAAAACTCTGAATCTGAATCTGAATCAGATGAAGAGGAGGAAGACGAATCATCCTTATCATCGTCCACCAGTCCAGCTTTCTTTACCTCAGCTAGATTAACACATCATGATTATTGTTGTTCAAGACATCGAGATAGATCAGGTTCAACTTCATCTTCTAAACTCTCTACTTCAGATCCATTATCCTTCTTACCACCTCCACCTACCACTTCTTATCCTCGATCGATCAATTTAAATTCATCTTCTTCTCGTCGACCTAGTTTACCACCCATTCGATCCTTACCTGATCGAAACCGAGCTGGATCACAATCTTCTTCTTCAAAACTTTCGTTGAACCTACTCAACGATTATCAAGTTTACCATCTCGTGAAAAGATCTTATCGATTCATTCGATTCCAGACGATCGATTATCCCATTCACTCACTCGACCACCTTCCTCAAACCTAAAACATTTCAAACACCCTACACCGATCCGAAACTCATTTAAACTCATCAGATCCACAACATTCGATCTTAAACTCATCAGTTTTAGTGATTTCAAATGAAGATTCAATTGAACAAGAAGGATTAGAAAACATGCCATTAACTTCACTTTGGTTAAAGAATCCATTAATGTTTGAATCATCGATCATCGAATCTAAATCAAATCATCTACCCTTTTCTTCTAAAGCTAAAACGAAATTCAAAAGTCAAAGATTGGAACAAAGTTTATTAAACTTTCAATTGGATTTTAAAATTCATTTACTTCGGACTCGTCAAAGATTATCTAAAGTGAGTGGAAGGGGTTTTTTTCCTTTTGATTTATTTTCAAATGGATTAAAATCAAATTCAAATCAAAAATTCAATTTCATTTAACTGATATATATTTGGTATGATTTTTTTTTGACTTTTTGACTTTGTTTTTTTCTCCTTTAGGTTTTAAAAAAATCTTAAACTTGGTGGATTTTTTTTCAAATCAAAGGTTTTTAGTTTATGGAAAAAACACCATAAATTAAAACTCAAAAGATGAAACAAAACCAAACACCGAGTTCAAAATCAAAGGACAACAGATTCTCAAGTATGATGATTTTCAATGATCCATTTCTTTTACTTTTTGACTGTTTTCTATTTACTTTTTTGGTTTTTTTCTGTTTTTTTTTTCCTTTTTCTTCTTCACATCTTTACATCTAACCCATCTTTCATTTTTATCTTTATCAATTCAATCCCATCCAATCAAATGTATCATTTTCTTTCATCTCTTTTGTTTTTCATTCTTCTAGGGTTTAAGTGAATTTCATTAAGTCATCAGTAAGAAAAACACAACACTTACACACCACACACACACAAAGTGATCTTATTCTTATTATTTTTTTGATGATGATGATTCTCTTTTTTTTTTGATGAACTCGATTTGTTTATTTTTTGTTTGATTTTGTTTTTTGTTTGTTGAATCAATTTCTTTGGGTATTTTATCTTTTTGTAGCTTTTCTTTTTTTTCTCTTCACAAACAATGGGTTTTACATTTTTTTTTGTATTTTCTTTCTTCTTTTTTTTGACATTTGACATTTGACATTTTGTTGGGAAACCAAACCAAAATCAATGAAGTTTTATTTTTTGAATTTTGAATTTTTACTTCATTAAGGCTACGTTCGGTAGCGATTTTTTTTGCGATTAATTCCCAGAATCGCAGTTGAATTTCGAAATAATCTGTATCAAAAAAAAAGTTGTTCGGTAAAGATTATAGAGTTGAAAAATAAACTCATTCCCCGTCCCAAAATGAGATTAAAACCTCCCTTTGCATAAACGCAAAAAGTGAGATTATCACTCCATAATCTCAGTTTGGGACTTGGCGAATTTGGGTTTCAAAACCCTTCGACGTCCCTCAGCTCGAAAACTGGACAATGTCAACAATTTTCTCTTCAACCATTCCTTCTCTTCACCATTCCTTCTCGTTCCTCACTTCAACTTTTTTTTCTTCTTCAATCATCATCAATCAAAAGTTTTTAAACATCATCATTCTCTATGCCTCGAGCCAACAAGAACGCCGGACCAAACCAGATAGGCAAAGTGGACCGATTCCAAAGTACAATTCATCCTCAACGAGTTTTTAACAGAAAAAGAAAATGGACACTTGATGGGAACAACTTGGAAACCGGCCGGTTTTGTAAACGTCACTGCCAGCTATAATCTAGCGTATTCAAATGAGACGCTCACCGTCCAACAAATCAAAGATTGTTACTCATCAGTAAGTCACATTCTTTGTACATATTCATTCTCACCTGATTTCTGATTCTTCTTTCATCTACTGATTCAGAAAAAGAGTATATACACTGCGGCTAAAAAGTTGAAAGACAACACTGGAATTGGCTGGGTTGAAGGGGAATGTCAAATCAATATGCCACAGGAATGGTGGAACGATGAAGGCATGGTCAGTCATTCATATGTAATCCTAATCAGGTTGAATCGCTGACCTTTGATTGATTGATTGTCCACCCTAGAAACACAAGGACGCTCTGCAATTCCAAAAGCATCTGTTCATCTTCTTCGATCAGATGGACGAGCTGCTCCATTTCTCAAAACCTGCCGGAGCGTTACGTACCGGAACCAGCAGTAATGCCCGAGTCAAAGCAAATAGAGTGGACAATCAAGAGGAGGTTGAAGTGGAGGATGAAGACAATTGAGTAGGTAAGAAAGCGTGTGATATACGTAAACAAGATGGAGACTTGAGTCAAGAGGTTGTTGAAATTGACAAAGGTATTGTACTAGGTCAGTCACCATTTCTTGAAATCAATTCTTATATTCTTTTCTTTTGTTGTCTTATCATTCTTCAATTTATATCCTCTGTACTGACTTTTTCACTTGTCTCTTCCTTTGAACCTTGCCTGAATAGATGGAGCCGACTCTAGCAAAACCACCGTTTGTCAAGATAAAGCTGAAGAGACCACCAATCCGACCAAGCCAAAATCAAACAAGAAGCCACCAGCCTCAGATGACTCGGACAATTCAATCTCATTAGTTAAGCCAGCCAAGACCAACAATAAGAAGAAGATGCCTGCTCGAGAGGTGAAGCCGGGCACACTTGCAAATGCAATCGCTACGGCTTCCACCGACTCAGTCATACGTACTCAAAAGCTGCTCAATAGCAAAGCAACTCAATCTGCTGAACGAGATGCAGCAATTGCAGCAGCTGCTTGAATCAGATCCGAACGCCATGCCCATCAACAAGAGGCCATTGCGATTTTCAATATGAAGAGTGAAGTCGAATTTCCTGATGTTCAGGATCGATTGATTGCTATTGATGTCATAGCAGATGAGCGCGAAGCTTCCCTGTTCGCTGGTTTAAATGACAAGATGGCCTGGATTTGGCTCAAAAATCAGGTAGTGAAAGAGAAAAAGAAGTTGGGACAAGATGAGTAATTTTAGTGTATTGCATCATTTCCGCTTTACTTCATCATCAGCAGCACAAAAATGTATTTAATTTGTATTTACTATGTAATTTACAAAATATCAGTCTTATCATATATAGCAAACAGAAAATGTATCAATTGTGTATTGACTATGTAATTTAAAATGTACAAAAATGGATAAATGCAATCTAAATTTTATAATCATTGACCCTATGAATACAAATAATATATTGACCATATAATTGTGATTGGGTTTTAGTGGTGATTTTGGTGAGCTTGGTAGTGAGTCCACATTCTCTGAGCAAGTTGATCTCGAAAAATATTTGTAAGATGTTGGTCACGTCTTCTAGGTGGTATGAAATCATCTTGAGCTTGTTGAACCCAAGCTCGATCCCGTATACGTTGCTCTTCGTCAAAATCATCGAAGAATTGATCCTCACCACCTCGCCTAATGAGGTTGTGAAGGACTGCGAGGGCGATCATCAAGCTCCCCTGTCGATGAATTGGGAAG
This sequence comes from Melampsora americana, assembly GCA_022264835.1. Lineage (NCBI taxonomy): Eukaryota > Fungi > Basidiomycota > Pucciniomycetes > Pucciniales > Melampsoraceae > Melampsora > Melampsora americana. Next base: position 21,048 of record JAIFHY010000280.1, on the reverse strand, counting down.
CGGCGCATTAACACCAGAATCACAAATCAAATCTTCCATACGCCGAAGATTCGTTCGATGATCATCCGGAGTTGAGAGTGGCGGTAGTTAAAAAGTTCTTGATAGTTTTGTGGTGCAGTCCGACCACGCGCCCACTCTTGGATGTGGTAACGGAAACCGCGGTATGGCGATAAGATGCCATTGCCGTTGGCATAGGCCGCATCAGCAAGGTAGAATCTACCTGTTAAGACAGATTCTGGTCAGTTTTAAATATGAATTGAATTGAGAAAGATAAAAAAACATACCTTCTGGTATGACAAAGTCCCCGTGTTGCCTTGCAGAGTATAGTACGTCTGGGTCAGACGTACTACCTTCAAAACCAGCAAGTATGAAAGAAAATGACAAATTGAAGGAACAAGCTGCCAGAACATTCTGGGTCAGCATTCCCTTTTGATTGTGATAGGCGGATTGATCCCCCACGGCTACTCTCACTGGAATGTGAGTCCCGTCAAGAGCCCCAATGCAGCCGTCAAAAAAAGGTGAGTACTTGTCGCTGGTGGCTATTTTATCTGGGATGGGTGATTTGGGCCCAGGTTGGACGATGATTTTGTCTTTCAAGCTTACTAGGACATCAAGCACTTTATTATAATATCGTGATATGGTGTCACCCAAATGCGGCCATCGCTCAGCAGTGGTTGCGTTTGTAGAAGCATTTCCTACAATATATAAAAAAATCATAAATTGTTCTTTTGCCAAGACATGAATCGTATCTTCAAGATGCGGCTCTAGGATCTCCATAATTAATTTAAACATTGCTTTATCCATACGACAAACTTGTCGGAAGCGTCCTGGATGACCTTCCAACAATTCCTTTTCGTAGAGATATCCACGAAGAGCCGAAGTGTGGTATGGTTGCTTTGGAAGACCTCGTCGATGAGCAAGGTTGCGAGCATGCTCAAGCAACAGATTGAGAACAAGGTCATCATCCTCATCATCATCTGATGAGGATGATGAATAGTATTCGACAAGTGAGTCCGAGTCTGTATCAGACATTGTCGGTGCAGATCCCAATGGGATGTATGTGTATGAATGTGAAGTGACGATGAGGGAAGGCGGAGTAGGTGATTATGGTAAAGAAGATTTGAACTTTGAATTACAAAGTTTGATTACCAAACGTATTTTGTTCAAATCTTGCTCAAATTGAGTTTATTGAAAATAATCTTAATTTTCAAAATAATCTCTTTTGCCCCGGGGCAATTGACGGGAGGTCAAATTCAGTTTACATATGAAAATCGCTACCAAACGTAGCCTAAAGGTTTACCAAACACAGGAAAATGAGAAGGAAAAAGAAAAAGAAAAAGGAAAAGGAAAGTGAATTAAATTGGTCAAAAGATTACAAAAGATTTTTCAAGAAATTAAATGAGATCCTTATAAGAGAAGAAAGAAGATTGGGAAAAGAGAGAGAAGATGAATGAGTGAGATTTTGAAATAAGAAAGCTTAACACCTTTCACTTTTGTAATTCAATCAATGGGTTATATTCGGAAATAGTAATAACTGAGCCATAGATGGTTTTTTTAGTTATTGATTGATTTGTTGATTTCTCTTATACAGTCGACTCTGTTAAAACTGATACCCAAAAATTTGGGTCAAAAACTATTGGTTTTTGCCGAGTATCGGTTTTGTCAAGGGAAATCTCACTGGAAATAGGAAAAATCTTTGGCCAAAATGTATCGGTTTTCAAAGATTATCGCTTTTGACGGCTATCGGTTTTAGCGGAGGCGACTGTAATGATGATCTTGATTGAACTGATTTGATTTGATTACAAGTTCAGTTCAATTAACTTCATCTCTTCATCTATCAAATTTTCTCATTCGTTTTTTAAATTATCTATCTTTAACATTTTTAATACATTTCTTTGATTTTAACCCAAAAAAAAACTCATTTTTAAATCAATCAATCCAATCAAACCAAACCAAACCAAACCAAACCAAACCAAAGCAAAAAGAAACTCTAAAAAGAAAAAGAAAAGAAAAGACCACAATAACAAGCTAAAAGGAAAAGAGTGAAAGAGGAAGCAAAGGAAAGGAGTAAAAGAACTCAATTGATTTTCTTATCTTCTTTAGGTACTCTAATCAAATAAGGTACTAAGTTTGCATTTAATTTTCTAAACATCATCGTTATTGAATTCGAAGTTAATTCTTTTCCTCCCCTTTAAATTTTCATCCAATCCCCATTACCAAATCCCAAATCCCAAATCCCAAATCCCAATCCAAAAAAAAAGATTAAGAAATCAGATCGAATTGAGAATGAGAGGAGAGAAAGAGAGAGAGAGAGTTATGAAGAAGGAATTTGAAGGAACTGACCAACGGTCTTCGAATTTAATGATTTTTCCATCTTCTCCTAATTCTAGATGAACAATTGATTTCATCTCTTTTACATAATTTATACCTCGGATCGTATACTGTTGAGTCTGTATTATTTTTTTGAAGAGGTTTGGGTTTGGGTTTGGTTTTGGGTTTGGTTTGATCAATTTGATGGAAATCCTTTCAAACGGTCTTTTTTTGGGGGGGAAGGGGATAGTTTTGATTGAAAAGACTTACTTGTTCCCATTCTATTAGATTTGATTCTACCTTGATGATCTTCCAATTCAAAGTCACAGATCTAATAGAATTAAGAAAGAAAAAAAAACTCAATTCTTAAATTCAAATCCTTTAACTCGGTTTGAATTGTTTCGATTTTTTTTTCGAGGGGGAGGAGGAGGTTTTCTTTGTGAAATCTTTTTCATAAAAATAACTCTTTACTTACTTTGGAAATAATTTGGGCATTGCAAACCATTGTGGTGCGAATTGATTCTACATACGTATATATATATAAAAATAAATGGAAGAAAATTTTCCAAAATTTTTCCAAAAACTTCAATTTCTAATCTTCATTTTCCCATTTCGAAATTCAAAATCATCCGTTGTATTTTTGTTTGGTTTGGATGACTTACAAATCCATCACATGAAGCAATCGGATCACCAAAATGAGCGGTTTTAGACCAAGATCGATTTAAGATTTCAAGTGAAGGTTGACTAGAAAATAACTAAACAAAAGAAAACCAAAAAAAAATCAATTCGGGTTTCTTTTAATTTTTCATGTTCATTCTTTGAGAAATACATCTGAAACGTCTGTTTTTTTGGGAGGGGGAGGAGGGGAGGGAGGGAGAGATTCGGTTTCGAATTCGGTTTACTTTTACCTTTAATGAATCTTCTACTATCCTTCTTTGTTCTTCATTTAATAATTCAAGACCATGTTCGGTTGTCATTTCTTTTTTTTTTTTTTTGAAATTCTTTCGATTCTTTAAGATTGAAATTGGGTGTTGATCCAACTTTTTTGGTTTCGATTTATAAATTCAGATCGGTAATCTTCTTGTGTTTCTAATCGATTGAGTGGATTTGGAAAATGAGACACATACGTCATGAGAATTGAATGATGTCACTGAGTTGAGAAACCTTTCTTAACCCATAGGAGGGGGATCGAGACCCTCTGGATCGGTAGTTTCACCGCACTCCTCTCTGAGGGCGCGAGGGGCTTGAAGTCTGAAGATAGGGATCGATTTTGGTGTGGCTGTGCATTCAACATTTCCATTTCGAGTGAAGGGACACCCGACCTGCAAGAATTGGGTACAGGATGGCGATACATACTTTGAGGGTGGCTGCAATGTAAAATATGATAACTCAACAGCGAATTTGGTGGAGAAGATTGAGAAGAAACCATACAACAGAGCTGAGGTGAATCGCTGCTAACGGGTCCAGAAGAAAATCATGAAACGTTTGGATTGAAGGGGAAGAAGAGTGAAGGAAAGAAAACAAATGAAGTGAAGAAAGAAAACTCATTGGATTTCTTGATCACTCTTCAACATTTCTTGGAAAATTCAATCAGTTTCAATGTTCTCATTTACCTTCATACATCTCATTTCTCTCCTTTCAGTATACCAGAAGATATATGCATGGGCTCAGGTAGATGAGGAGATCAATTTCAAAGGATCTGCTCCTACTCGATCAGCCTGGGTCAACTCTGCCAACATAGGGCCCATTGCGATTTCGTAGGTTACATTCGAATGATTTCGAAGCTAATCAAACCTGTTGACTGATTTGATGTCATCTTTACCGGCACAGGCTCGAGTTCTTCACCTTTCCTGACTACATGAGAATCGTCCCTACCACAGCCGGGTGTATCAAAAATCTAGCAGATGCAATCGGGACACAAGATACCTATCAGAATCGGTGGCACAACTGGGTTCGTAAACTTTTTTTCCTCAATGATAAACCACATCGAGCTCGAGGTTTTGAGTTGCTTTGAAGCTGATCAAGATCAATACATACCATTTTAGAGATTACGGAACCTATGATCCGAATTTAGAAGAACCAATCCATTACACTCTCTCACCCACCGATAAGGGAGTACCCAAATCACTTACCTATGGACCTCATTATCTTCGTCTCGCTTCTACTTTATCCGGTCCTGTCACTCTTGGTCTTAATCGTAAAGCCAATAATTTATCAAATTCACTCCTAGCAGCCAAGGAGGCCGTGAGACAAATCAAGAATCTTCACGCCCTAGAACCTGGCAACGAACCGAATTGTGATGAGTTTCTCTGATCTACACTCATCTACATGAATTGTTAACTTTCTTCGAAACTGCTTAGATTGGACCACTTCCGCACCGGTTGCTGAAGGAAAACCTTGGGATTTTGCTGCCGAACTTGCTTCTCAACTCGAATGGCAGAAGGAGATTGCTACAGCTGTTGGACGAGATTCGATTATCCAGGCTGGAAATTACATGGGCGGTTTCCGCATAGCGGACCTTGCCAGGGCTGAAGGAGCCTCGGCAGCTTACGTTAAGAGCTTTGGTGAGTGATTACTTCATTCCTGCTGAACACGGCCTGGATGATGTTGTTCACTTAGGAGTTCTTGAAGTCCAAAACATCACCATTCGCTCTGGATCTCCATATCTTGAAGGCGCGGTTGCTGACTTATTACCAATTGTGTTTTGTTCCGGGTTTTGAAAACAGGAATTCATTCATATCCTCAGTTTGCATGTGGTGGAAAACCAGACCTTCGTTCACTCATGAGTCATGCTTCAATCGTTGACTATGTGAATCACTTTCAACCGGAGATACAGGCAGCAATCGAATTTGAAGAAGGATGTCTATTTCTCAGAGACAAATTCGGGTAGGTCACTTTTAAAAATCTTCATTCAAGCTATACTAATGCATATGTTCTTATCTTGAAACTCATTTACTAGTTGCTTGTGGTGGCGCTGGAATCTCACCCACGTTTGGAGCTGCGCTGTGGACATTGGATTACATAATCCAAAGTCTCCTTGCTGGAATTCAATCTCTCTATTTCCATCACGGAACACTCGGAAACAGTGAGCAATTCACCTATACACAACTAAATGAGCCCGTGTTTTCTGACTTCTAGCGGAAATTGGCTTCAGGCCAATACTCATTCTGGGGAAGATATTCGATTGGGGCACCCTACTACGGCGCTTACTTCGCTGCTCTAGCTTTGAATGGGATCGACGGTATCTCTCAGCTCGATGATGGTAAGAGTCCTTATGGGGCCTATCTACTTACTCAACAATCAAAACCGGTCAGGATCTTGCTCTACAATTCACGTTACCGTCTTGAAGGATCGGAATCCAAAGTGACCATGAATGTAGATCTCTCGGGGTTCAAGCTTTCAAATCAAGCCTTTCCGGTTTTGAGATTACAAGCTCGTAGCTCGGAATCGCGCTCAGATCAAGGGGATAAGACTCCTAACGTCAGCGGGCTTCAATTTTCTTCCAAAGACTGTGCAAAGATTCCAGGTCCGCAGACGAATGAAACTGCAATTCTTAAAGACGGCACTTTGAAGATTGCGGTGACGGATTCTGAGGCTGTCATCATTCAACTTGATAATCTTACATCTTAAATTCATTCAGCCTAAATCTCACTCAACAAGAATAAATCTTCAACACACACACATTGATTTATATGAATGTCAATCTTGATCATCAATCAAATTTGTAAAAAGGATCATCAAACCTGTCATTTATGAATCAATTCTTCTTTTTTTGCCTGAAGCGTGCATAATCTTTGAAGGAATTGAAGCAAGATAGATAAACCAAAGAAGGTCAATTTCTGCTGTGGGTTTTCTGATTTCTCTTCTTTTGAACACCACCCTGGTCTTGTGTTCCTGTTCTTTTTTAAAACTAAGAGAGCAGTGTAAGATCATAAGTGATCTTGATGATAACATCTTTATCTAACATAGACCGTTTTTTTTCACTACCACTGTGTTGAGCAAACTTAAAGCCTTCCTCACTGTGTTACAGTTCTGGAACTTTTCTTAATAAACTTAATCACAACACCTATGTTGAAACTTTAATACAAGTCTTCTGGTTCCTTTTCTGGGGCTTCAAAACCATGCAATCAAAAATGGATATGGTAGACACCTGAGAATTCAATCGTAGATATCTGATATGATATAGAGAAGATTCAACTCAGCTTTAACTCTTCATGAATTCCGATGATGTGAAAGATCATTTTACATTTCAACATTTGATTGTCATGCGTGGTAGACATTGCACTCAAGTTGAGATTGGAATTGTCAAATCATGCATGTCATATATATATATACTTGATGATCCATTCCAGTGGGTTAGTAATGATCTCAACGGCTACAGGCTTTAGTATTTGTGTTCATCCAAGCTCAAAAATAATGATGATATTGGATAAAACAGACTATGATTTGATAAGCACACTATTTGTTTTGTTTGAAAAAAGGAGATGGGTAGGAGAGGGCGAAAGCAGATGGGTTCAAACCATAAGGTTCAATCCTTTCTGGTAGAGATACTGCCATGCCAGCAAAGGATGGAGGTTTAGGATGTACAAAAAGTCTTCAAGTGACAATTCCCTGTATTCTCCATCCTTTTTCTGCAGAGGCACTTTGTTCCACATTGGATTTTGCTACACTGGAAAATTGTCATTTGCATGGTCTTTTTGGTTTCATCAAGCCTTTATCCACTTTTTATGAATCCAAAAACATCCCACAATCTTTGTTGGCCCAAGTTCTGCTAGAAGACTTCAACAAAACTTGTACAACTCTACCTTATGAAAAAAAATAGTGCCACTCACAGAACTCTTGTGTGTGTTTTCAAAATCCTGTCTATTTCATTTGGGTTAGGTTTTTAATCAAATTCTTGTTTTCTTCTTCTTCTGTCTCACTATGCATCTCAGTTCCTTCATACACACTAATCCGACTCTTTTCCTCTTGAAAGTCAAGCGTAAACCAGCTACTGACCAGCCCAGAGCCCAGACCCAACAAACTTGTGAACAGTGAAAATGCTCAGGACTACAGCTCCAAGTTTCACACAAGAAAAATGTTGGAACAAGGCTTGTGGTGAGCGGTTGACTCTTTCACGACTCTAACAACTCTATTGACAGAAAGAGGTTCCGAGACAACTTTAGGAACTCTGCAGACCGCTCGACAGAACACCTGTCAGGAATTCAATCGGCACTACCGAGCTCCACCAAGGCTGGGAATATGTACAATGGCTAATTGCAAAGGCCTCGGAATGTTTGTGGGTCTTCATAATTAAGAGATTGCGCAGTAACCCGACTGGTGTTATCAGGGTTTATTACCGTGAGATGAAGAATTTCTAAGTTCTTTGTCCGCAACAATTTTATGGAAGTCATCACTTAAAAACGTCAGGGGTCCATGACCTTCTCTTCATTCGCATTGAAGTTGCATCTTGCAGTTTAATTTTACCTCGATACTTCACAGCTCTTAAACACACAATCACTCCAATGTTCACAAATAGCTTAGTGCGTTTCATTTATTTCCTTGTGGTATATCGGATTTTTTTTGCATCGGCTCAAGGTGATGAGTCAGTCAATTTCAAAGCATCCTGCTCCTACTCGATCAGTCCGGGTCAACTTTGTCAATATAGGGCCCATTGCGATTTCGTAGGTTACATCTGAATGACTTCGAAGCTAGATCAAACCTGTTGACTGATTGATGTCATCTTTACCGGCACAGGCTCGAGTTCTTTACCTTTCCCTGACTACATGAGAATTGTCCCCACCACAGCAGGGTGTATCAAAAATCTAGCAGATGCAATCGGAACACAGATACCTATCAGAATCGGTGGCACAACTGGGTTCGTATACTTTCTCGAGGTGTCAAACCACACTCTCTTCGTCTTTCGAGTTCATCGTAAACTGACAAAGATTGAAATCTTATCTCTCCCCAGAGATTACGGAACCTATGATCCGCAATTGAAAGAGGCAATTCATTACAGTCTCTTACCAGCCGATAAGGGAGTTCCAAAAACACTTACCTATGGGCCCGAGTATCTCCGTCTCGCATCTACTTTGTCCGGCCCTGTCACTCTTGGTCTTAATCGTAAAGCCAATAACTTATCAAATTCACTGCTAGCGGCGCAGGAGGCCGTGAAACAAATCAAGAATATTCACGCCCTAGAGCCTGGAAACGAACCGAATTGTAAGACTTTATCTACGATAAAACAACATTCATTTTCGCTGACCGTCCATCAACTAATTCCTTTGACCTGCATAGATTGGTCGAAGTCCGCACCGGTTGCTGAAGGAAAAACCTGGGATTTTGCCGCCGAACTCGCTTCTCAACTCAAATGGCAGAAAGAGATTGCTACAGCTGTTGGCCGAGATTCGATCATTCAGGCTGGAAATTACATGGGCGGCTTCCGCATAGCGGACCTTGCCAGGGCTGAAGGAGCCTCGGCAGCTTACGTTAAGAGCTTTGGTGAGTGACTACTTCGTTCCTGCTGAACACGGCCTGGATGGTGTTCGTTCAAGAGTTCTTGAAGTCCAGAACATCACCATTCGGTCTGGATATCCATATCTTGAAGGCGCGGTTGCTGACTTACGACCAATCGTGTTTTGTTCCGGTTTTGAAAACAGGAATCCATTCATATCCTCAGTTTGCATGTGGTGGAAGCCTGACCTTCGTTCTCTAATGAGTCATTCTTCAATCGTTAGTTATATGAATCGCTTTCAAGCCGGAGATACAGGCAGCAATCGATTTGAAAAAAGATGTCTATTTCTCCGAGACAAATTCGGGTAGGTCACTTTTAAAAATCTTCATCCAAGCTATCCTAATGCATATGATATCTTATCTCGAACCTCATTCACCAGTTGCTTGTGGTGGCGCTGGAATCTCACCCACGTTTGGAGCTGCGCTGTGGACATTGGATTACATAATCCAAAGTCTCCTTGCTGGAATCCAATCACTCTATTTCCATCACGGAACACTCGGAAACAGTGAGTGATTCAGCTACACACACCCAAATGAGCCAGTGTTTTCTGACTCGTTTTGGAAATTGACTTTAGGCCAATACTCATTCTGGGGAAGATATTCGATTGGGGCACCTTACTACGGCGCTTACTTCGCTGCTCTAGCTTTGAATGGGATCGACGGTATCTCTCAGCTCGATGATGGCAAGAGTCCTTATGGGGCCTATCTACTTACTCGACAATCAAAACCGGTCAGGATCTTGCTCTACAATTCGCGCTACCGTCCCGAAGGATCGGAATCCAAAGTGACCATGAATATAGATCTCACGGGGTTCGAGCTTTCAAATCAAGCCTTTCCGGTCTTGAGGTTACAAGCTCGTAGCTCAGAATCACGCTCAGATCAAGCAGATAAAACTCCTAACATTAGCGGACTTCAATTTTCTTCCAAAGACTGCGGGAAGGTTCCAGGTCCGCAGACGAATGAAACTGCGATTCTTAAAGACGGCACTTTGAAGATTGTGGTGACGGATTCTGAGGCTGTCATCATTCAACTTGACCATGTCCAAGCTTGAGACCACAAATCGTTCAATCTTTTACATCTAAGTTATGTAATCCTTTTATCGTCATGTAAATTTCAAATTTCTTGAAACCGAGGAGCCAGGAAGGTTCCTACTGTACGTATACATAGTTCTCATCTCAATTCTTGCCCATTGCAAGTTGCACTCGCCACTATCATAACATCTCAACTGTAAGAGTAAAGAGGCGCAAGCATAATCATAATGGGATGAATGCATTCAATACGTGTAACTCACTCTTTGATATAGAAATTTGCAACCACTATACCAGCGCCTCCATTTCCCCAGAAAAGTGAAGAAATAATTAAAGAACAAGGATCTATCACTCGTGACAAAGTTAAAGACGTCCAACTGTCATGTTGCTAAGGTTCTTTTCAAGTATATATTATAAAGACCCACCCAACACAGCCTCCATGGATTAAGACCTAGTTGAAGATTCAGAATCCCTTGCTCTTGTATTGAATCATGTCATATTTCAAGCCAGAGAATGCAATAGACATCAGAAATGGAACTAGACCAGGGGTCCCATTATATTGATTAACATAAAAGAACCCATACCAAAATTTTGACACCCAAAAAGTGTGTCATTGCCACAGATGCACTATTCAACATATAAGGAGAGAAATCAGTCAAAAGCAGGTTTAGATCAGCACTTGTATTTGTCACTGCATATGGTTTGGAATTGGAAAGGAGTGTAGATCATAACTTATTGCTCTTTCAAAAACTTAAATATCAAGTATCTGTACAACCTGAATCATTCCAGACAAATCCAACTCAAGGAGCTTTAACTTGAGGTGAATCAAGTCTGCAGTTCAATACTTGCAACTTGGCCCTTGAAAACCCAATATTCTCTGATATCCACTTGAATGTTTTGTCCATCAAACTGGTTACCATTGTAGCCAGATGAAATCCTGACAGTCTTCCTAGCAGGGATAAACAAAGAATGTATACCCAGCACATCAAACTTTGAAAGTTTGACTGTTTTAGCTTCATTCAAGGAATTCAGGCAAAGCTTTAGTGGAATTAACCCTTGACACAAAACTCATCATATACTTAAACCCAAAGCATACCAAAACCAAAGATAACCAAGATGGACCTTGAAGACCATTTAATGACACATATGTGGAGCAAGTACATCAAAACTGATCTCTCCCCTGGACATTTCTGCTGATTTTAAAGTATGAGTTCATTTACTTTGATAATAGACCTAGCAAAAGATCTTCACTTGATATGTGTAAGCTCAGATCTTTTCAACAATCTTGCCTCTATTTGATGTATCCAAAGAGATTTAAGAACCCTTGATCAGAGTTTATCCTCCAAGAAGATCATGTTGACAGTGAAGTGGGATTACCTTTTATACTTTTCAAGTGATTTGGAGTTTTTTTTGATGAACTTCCATTCCAACCCAATAATGACAACATAGAAAAACATTCCAATCAATCAAATATTTCAATCAATTTTTGAAACCTGATCACATAAATAAAATCAAAGATAAATACAAGGGATGTCTTGAATTGAAGAAGCTCATGAAATGAGAAGTACAAAAGCTCAATCCATCATTCCTTTTTGGAGAAAATTGATTATTTATCTAGCTATCTTTCTAATTCTTCTAAAAACAAGATGATCTTTCAAACCATCAAAAAACAAAATCTTATAATGCAAAAAAAGAAGCAGTGATAAATGGTATATATCAAAAAGAAAGCTTGGTTTGAAATTGTATACATCAAGAAGATTCTCAATGAGATTATCTTGACTTGAGCTCTAGTGATGAGTGAATTCAGATTGAATCAAAAAAAGTAGCTTACATATCATAATCATCAAGGGTTTTCAAGAAATTACTTGATGAGTTTAAATTCTCAATCAACCTAGCAAATAAACAAATTGATAGAAATAAAGCCCGAGGTGTATTCTTTGAGGAAATAAACTTTTGATATTTGATAAATCAAAGTTGAATGTGATTTTTAATTGATTGCATTTGAATGTCAAACTGATAATGATGACAGTTCTTGTTTAACAAACTTTTCAACCAATCTTAATAAAGACCCAATTTCAATATCCAGTGAGCCAGAATACACCTGAAAACCTGTTCAGGTAGAGTAAATGAAACAAAATCACATGAGGATGAAAGTTCTACTTCACAAACTTACACATGAATGGTAATGCTAGAGTTGAATCAAATGAGTTTATTCAAATGATAAATTGAATCTGTTGGTGATGGAAGATTATAAGTTTAACAAAATCAAACCCAGATCAAGATCCAGAAACCATGGATCAAGACAAGAAAACAAATAAATTTTAAATCCTATTCTTACTCACTGATATGAAAATTAACCCATCTTGAGTCAAGAAAGAGTTTTCAAATCCAAAGCCATCAAGTCTTTCAATATCCCTCAAATACTTTCAACTAGAAAAAACTTAATTGAAAAATGAGATCTGATTGGTAATCTTTGAAGTAATGGTAAAATTGACTTGAATGTGATCCCACCCACTTTTGATTAAAAAGATGAACTTGCCTTGATAATTTACTGTAACTTTTGCAGCACAGTTAGAAGTTTCCACTGTGTTTACATTTATTCAGGAATGTTTGTTAACAAGTCAGAAATGTGATCAGAACTCAACCCCAGTGATCTCAATGATCTCTTTTGATTTCTGGTAAACAAGTCCATATTGAGCTCAAAAATGGTCAAGACCAGTATTAGATGAGCTAAACTCAATTTCTCTCTCCTCAACACCACCAGATCATTTACTTCTTGAGTTCTACTCTTAAACCCAAAATAAAGATGTCATGAAGGTTTTCAATTTGATTGAATTTTAAATAACTTTGAAAGTCTTTTGTTTTGTATGAATTTTTTGATTGATCACATCAGAATCAAAATATCTTTAAACAATGAAATAATATGTAATACATCTCCAATGTAGTCAACAATATATGAGACCCCAGAAATCTTCCCCTGAATTGGGTAGACCAGTGTAGAACTCTTTCAGTGCCAGGCTGAAAGCAGAGCCAAGAAGGGGAACTCAAAGACTAAAAACAAACACACACAAAGACTAAAATAATAAGTCTTGTAATGATGAATGAAGAGACTGCAAAAAAAGAAATGCCCTTCTTAAACAGGAACTTTGACTACTATGAATTAAATTTAAGACATTCAAGTCTTTGGATTAATGAAAACCTGGCTGAATGAGGACAATAATTTCACAAATAACACTTTCTAGGCGCACTCAGGCACCAAAACCAATGAGCAAATGAGTACCCACTCAACTAGAAATTAATTAAAAGAAAAATAAGGGTGTAACTATTATAAAATTCCAAATTTCACTAGTTGTTACCTGAATGATCATGATAAAAGATCCAAGCTTATTCTAATATTCTAAACATAATCTTTGCTCATTAAAAACGGGACAAAAGTCCCTTCAAATGATACCAAAGTATATATAAAAAACAAAAGCACACAAAGAAAGAAATGTTACAAAAATCCACCCCCAAACTCAAAATTCCACTTCCACTAGCTTTTACACAAAGTTGTCATGGCTCAATCCCCAAATTAAATTGAATAAACACATTCACTGCACACACATCAATAATTAACAATTTTTTAAGCACACAATTCTCACTAAAACTTGGCTGTTACCACAAAATATGAAATTCCGCCCATTTACCCTTCAAGCTAAAATCAAAATCAAATGAGAAGCCATATGAAACTTCTTGTCAAGACAGAAACAAAGAAAATCTTCCGCTCTACAACTTTGCTCAGCAAAGCTAAACTCTAACTCTGATGACTGTACCTTTAAATGGCAAATGGAAATTGAAGGGAAAATTCAAAATTGTGATTTACCCAGTTTACCACTTTGTATTACCACCTAATGACATTTAATATGATTATTAAAGTTAATTTGAGTTTAGTATGCGCCAGTAAAACCTACCCCAACCCAATATCTACCCTGCAAAGTGTTGTGGTACCCTTAATACAAAGTTTCATGATCAAAAATTCAAATTTCTCAGATTTAGAAAGTGATTTTCGAATTTCATAATGTCAAAAATTGCAATATGTCAATGTAAACTATAATTTTCAATGTCATTAGGGCTGAACTTTGTTGTGGTACCCTTGAAGTATATTGTTCCCTTATCTTCTACCCCAAGGGAATCTCAGTTACCACCGCCCCCAATTTTTCAAAATCTTCAATTTTTGAAATTTGGCCTTATTTAAACGGATAGTAAAAACACCCAAAATATCCTGTATGACTCCTCAAAAACCATAAGTATTGTAGTCACTCTCATCTAACCCCATAATTTCGACTTTTCCTTCTTTCCTTCCTTAACACATAACACATAAATTTGAATAAAATCAAAAATAAAAATAAAAATAAAAATAAAATAATTAAATCCACTAATATCTCAGTAACTCTTACTAAGGTGTACACGTTCAAAATTGGGCTATCCTACATCCAGATCTGGGATGGTAAGGTAGTCCCAATCATAGACCGTCCTGACCGTAGTCTGGGACGGTCAGTGTTTGGGTTTCCAATGAACCCTCCAATGATTTCAAGTTTCAAAATAGAAACTTTGAAACTTGAATGAGGGAATTCCTGTTTACTATACAGATGATCTTTAATCAAATCTGATGGGTAAACCTTGCATAATAGCATAGATACCGGTTCAACCAACCAAGAGCTTCAAGACGCTTCAACTACCAGTCACAAGATGGACTGAAGAGCTTTAAGCTATTCTTGGTCCTTACTGGTCTATACATATTAAATTATGAAGAATTCCCTCTGGGTTCCAAGAACACATTAGTGAGAGTCTTAAGTCCAGCAGACTTATATAAAAGCCTCTGAAATGTGGATGAGGTTTACTTCAACCTAACTCTCAAGTCATAAGTCTAAGTCTTGGAAACCAAAATCACACCTGCTCTTCCAACTTCAGTGCTCAATTGGACCCTTCACATTGAATACTTATTAATTTCCTCTAAGATGTCCCTTGCCTCCTGCATATCTTCTTCCGAGTACAGTTTAATGTACAATCTCCACACCTCCAATTTCCATCTCCCTATCTTGCAAATCTCAGGAATTGACACCTTGAATGCATGTCTCAAGGAAGCCCCTCCCACTCTGAAGAGTGACCCGTTAATGTGATATTTCATCATTATCCCAAATCCTTTGGCACCATGCAATCACCATTTGTTTGAGACCGCCACACACTTGTCATTCTCCATATAGCTAAATGAAGGCGTGTTGAGGTGAGAGGTTGCAGACAACCTCCTCTTGAGTGCTGCCACCAGGCAGAGCGGATTCTTTTGTGCCATTAGTAGCAGGGTTTGTAATTCTCCAACTTTTGCTGTCTTTGCACCTCTCAGCGCTATATACCCAACCTCTGTGCCTTGTGTACTTGGTCAAATCTAACATCAGATTTCCGGATTGGCTCCGTCACGTCATGTTTATTGCCAGTTAATTCTCCTAGCCGCGCTAAACTCCAGAATACGCATAATGCCGTATCCAGTATTGCCAGGTCTTTAGTGTTTGTAAACAGACAACCCAAGATCAGTTGCTTTAAATGTCCTAATTTAACTGCCTTTTTCTCTCCCTTTCCTGCCTGCTTTACATCCAGTTTCTTTGAGGCAATTAACATTAGCTTGATCCTTTCCTCCTTGGCTTTTGGGAATTCTTCATCATGCAGGAGGTGCCATGCCTTCAATCTGTGTAAATACTTTTCTAGCGTTGACAGTTGTATCTCTTCATCTGTTGTAGCTCCGTCTGTTCTCCCTGCCCAGCAGCAGAAATCATAGATGTTGTCTTTGGATGCTGGCAGGTCGAAAGTGTGTATATTTCCACCTGTGAATTCAGGAATTTTCTTTATGGCTCGTTGTAGGACACCACAGTGTTCCATTTCCAACTGTTCAGTACATGAAGTTGTTGTTTTGTGAGCGGACGTGATGAGTTTCCTCTTGAAGTGAAATGTTGAATTGTTGACATAGAGTTGGTTGCTTAAACCTGATGAATTCATTCATGATAATAATATGGGCTATCCTTTGCACAATATTCTTTTTGATCCCTGTGCAAAAGGATTTTCAGGACCCTTAAACACCCCTTACTCTAACATCTTTGTTTAGAAGATCATAGAAACACTCTCATTCTGAGATTGAATGGCAAAATCAAATGATACACAAGTAGAAACCATGTTGGGATACACAAGTAGAAACATGTTGGATAGCAATCTTACAACAATTGCGTTAGGTACAATCAAGGCCTGGAATTGAATACTCATATCATCATATTCAGCATACCAAGGGTCCAACGGGCCTGCGTCAACCACTTCTGCAGGTCCAATGGTATATTAGTTATTACACGGTTCTTCTCTTGCATCCCGTGAACCCTCTCATCTCCACTTCTGGAAATCCCATCTGCAGGTTCCTTTTTGAGACTAATCTCTTTGCTACTAGGTCGACTTCACAGCGGATCAAAATTTCTTGGATCTTCTTCCATTCCAAGTTCACTTCAAAATTGCCTGATCTCTTGTTGCTAATGGTTGTTTTCTGTTGTCGTATTATCTGTCCACATGAATCAGAGATTTCCTAGAATAATCTCCTCTGCCCACAATGTGCCAGGGGCCAATCCTTACTGCTACTGTTTCTAACCAAGCACTACCCCTTCTCTCTTTCCCAGATTCTCCCAGCCATTGCATAAATTCAGTTGGAACCAGTCTCTTCCTACTATCACGCCCACACCATACTTAGGTTGAAGAATCTCCTATCCACCCAACATCTACTGGGTTTTCAAACCTCAATAGGTTGTGTTTGCTTGAAATTGGATAGCATGGCTTTCAGAAAACTAAGTCCACCTTTGCATTCCTAGATTTGCGTGCTTGTGGAACCAACTTTTCAACAATGTGGAAGAGAGAGGAAAGATAGCATTTTAGTTGTGGCAGTAGTAGCAGGCTACGTGGTTCAGCCTCCCACACAACACTTTGATTTTGTTTAGGGAGAATGGTTTTTTTCCTTCTCAGTGCTTCATTTACTTGGTCTATACGCTGCTTCAGCTTGGCCTCTGGTAACCTGACTGTCTTTTTGACACCGTTCCACATGAAACAAGGAATTTTTGCTCTGCATTAATTCCGAAAATTTTTCTTCATTTGTTATGACACCAAGTTCCTGACTCCTTTCCACCACCTTTTGTCATTGATAGCTTGGAGTCGACGCTCTTGACAAACAGCCGGTCATGTACCCACTGGAAAATTTCCAGGACCTCAACTTCAAATTTATAATTTCCTTCCAACCACCCGCTGGTCTGCCAAAGGACCCACAGCCGGCTACCCCGCCAAATACGATCCTTGTATCTCTCCGATATCATACCCTGGAAATCAAGGATTATCATGTATTGCTGTTGGTCAATTTGAGTTGGGATTTGCCGGTACGCTTTCTCCCAATCAATTATTGCTAGCAAGACCGGTCTCTCAATACCTATGAAAATTTTTTGCACTTTTGCAGAATCATCCCACATTGTTTGGAAATTCAGTTTGTCCATGAAGGAGTTTACTGAAGGTAGGCCTTGCATATTCGTGGAAGGAAAGGTCATTAATTGGCCAAATAGACCTGTCGCCATTCACGAATGCTCCCATGGGGTTGGTTTCTGAAAATCTGCAACGCTTATATACCTCTTTATGCATAAAAGGACCAAAGATCCTTCCTAATTTTTTCTCTTTTTCCATGTTCTTTGTAATTTTCTCTGCCGCAAATGTTGATGAACTATGGTTAGGTGGGGTAAACCAATGATAATCGCCTAGGACGTGCCATGGAATGCCTTGGTCAAATCTTCCTCGAAGCCTATTATGAGATTGCTATACTTTTCCCATAGGTTTGCCCTTTTTCAAAGCCTTTGACCATTCCTCCATATTCATTTCACATGAAACAGTTGTGGGCCACAATTCCTCATCTAAGACTCTAGTGTTGGGGCTCTTGTCACTGCTATCTAATAGGCGACCCAAGCCTGAGACTTTGTCTCACAGGTAAGATCTGTCCTCCTAATTCAGATGCAGCCTTGTTCTCATTCTTCATCTGCTCTTGCTCCTTAGATTTTGGTATTGGTTCTTTGCCATGATCTGTGAGTACCACCTCTCTTTCAAAGTGTTCATGGAGCAAAAATTAGGGGATTGGAATTTCATACAGGATTGTCAATGATGGAACAATATGGAATAGAAAAACCATCGTAATTACAAAGTCAACATGGTCTTCATTGGATGGGGTGATGGGAACATGGGTTTGCGCACTGCTGCGTCACCTACTCTTTTTTATCTTTCCCTTTATCCCTATTTCCATACGGTTTTCTTAAAGTTTGGATAAAAATTCTTCCCTTGGTATCCACCATTCCTTGCCAAGTTCCTATCTCCAAAGGTCCTGTGAGCTCCTCCGGATGGATGGTTTTGGAAAGAAGAGGGGTGGCTACTCAGGGTGGCGGTTACTGCTGGTAAGTCCAAATAAGGGCTCTTCCTTTCTTTTTCTCCACCTTTCCTGTAAGGATTATCACAAAGGGAAGGTCTCCATTCGACTGCACATTGTGGTATATCTTGTCCACTAAACCTATTGGTTCAATTGCTGGATTAGGTACTACTACCCCCGGATTCCTGAAGGCAAAGATGGCCTTTCGGATCCTCAGGTTGTAAGTGAATGCAACCACCCACCAGCCTCTTTCTTTAGCAATTGTATTGACTTTCTTTTGGTGGGATTCAAAGGAATTAGCCAACTCCACAAAGCCGTAAGCTGATAATGCCAATATAAATTCTTCCATGTTATCAGTCCAATCTGATTTCAATTGCGACCATTCCCTGCATAAGGGAAGCCTTGGTACATGTGAGTCTTGTGGTCTTTTTTCTTGTAATCAACATGATTATCACTCGCTGCCTGTTGCCAGGACTTATTAAATATTTTCAAGGAAAGGGTTCCTTGAAGCTCAGTCATGGATTTATGAAAAAATGCTAGGAGACCCAAAAGATTTGAGTTTGGTGGCTTGCTAAAATCAAATTGAATACCGCCCTGAGTGAATGTGCCTTCCTGTGTGCTTTGTTCTTTTGAACCCGGTAAGTCCAGACCTTCCGTTTCACTCCTTGTAGTCAAGTCAATGACTTTGTCTTTTGCGTCATTCTTCTCTTGCACCACTCTAGCATATCTTGAGAACAAGCTGGCGGTGTGTTCCAGCTTATCTTGATCACAGTAACGCTTTTCTTCGTCCAAAATACCCTGGTGCTGAGATGGACATCTGACTATCTTTTTTATTTTTGGTAGGGTAGTAACAGCTCCAGGGACCTTGTGATTTCCTGGGGGTCTGAAATCTTGGGATCAAATCTGTCTTGGATCTTGGTCTCCCCTCTGCTCAAGGAGGGGTCAATATGGTTGACCTCTTTAGAAGTATCTGGGTCTTGTCTTATCACGTCAGGAACATCTATTGTGTTTCTTCACATTAGCTCATTTTAATTTTTATTATTGGTAAAACCTTTTTATGTTAGAGCGCTGTGGTAATCATAACTATTCAAAATTTAGTAGATTTGTATTATACACGCATCTACCTTTATTATTATTCATACTACATTTCTTTATTAACTAAATTATTCACAAAATTAGAAGTTTATATACTTTATTATTACTTTTGATCATTAGTTTATTTTCTTTATTTTGGTGATAATTATGAATTAAAATTGATATGATCATTAATCATTAATTAAATGATTTCTGTTTCATTTTGATTCACTTACATCATTTCTTGTATTTTTAATCCTCAATTTAAAAAAAACTTATCCTCAATTATTATTTTCATTGTTTACTTATTCAAATTTATTTATAAGATACTTAAACTCATTTTGTTTATTTTTATATGATAGATGTGAAAGAGTAGTGTTGAAAGGTTAAATATGAAGGTGTTGAGTGTTAAAATTGATATCGGCGGATTCGATTTTTGGCTATAATATTTCTTATTTTGTTTGAAGTCTTTCCACTCACCATTCCAAGACTTATTATTACTCTTGTGTGTGTGTTTGTTGTTCTACACTTCATTCTTCCCCTTCTTGGCTCTGCTTTCAGCCTGTTCTGAAAGAGTTCTACAGCGCTCACCTTTCCCTCTGTTGAGGTACCTACCAGATTGTGTTGGGTGTCAGCAAGACTTTGGTGATCTGATCTACCATTTGGCGCCGGAGCGCCTTGTTGACTGCTGTTTGGCTGTATAGAGCTGGCTCCTCTCCCGTTTCCTCCACTGGAGATCTGGGATTCCATAGATTGGTCTGTTGGATTAGTTGTGGTGGTGCCTGCTGGGGTTGCTGCTTGGAGTGACGCTGCCGCGCTTGCTAGAAGATCCATAATGTAAGAAGCAATAATTTGTAATTTAGAATAAAAATTAAAAAGGTATATTTGAAAAAGAAATGATAATCTTATAAAAAGAAGTGATAATCAAATAAAACTAATAAAATTTGCAAATTTGATAATATAATTTTAGTTCTCTGTTCTTCCAAAAAGTATCTAAGATATCTTAAAAAGATAAATATAAGGAATTATCTTGGTTATGAGCTTAGTAAAGTTCTTAGAGGGATAGTGGATTAGGAGCGGTGAGGGGAAAGAGTGGTTTTTCCTCAAGTATCAAGTTATATTACACTTGTCTCCAATTCTCCTCAAATTTACAAATACATTTTTTAATTCATACCTTTCAACCCTCTTTACTTATGTGACTGGCAAGGCAAACTAGCCAAGGACCTTGTCTAAAGTTGGCTAGTCTAGTCCCCTCTCTCTTGCGAGGGTCTATGTGACTGGATGAGGCCTTGGGAGTTAAATGACGATGATTTGGGTTTTCACCTATAATGTAGTAATTCTACATTGAGATCTTTTTGTGGTGGATTGGAGGGAACAGCATTTATTATCAATTCATTACACGTAAACGTGGACTATGCTGGCCTACCTCGTGCCTCCTCTGGCAAGCTACAATAAACAAATAAAAATTGATTAAATAATTAAATTGATAAAATGAAATTAAATTAACAAAATAAATAAATTAAATAATAATAAGAAATAATAAATATATTGATAATAAATTTTACATATAAAATCTGATAAAGTAGAAGAAAAAATACATGAGATAAAGTTATACAGCTCTGTATACAGTAATATAAGCTACCATGCTCGCTGCTTCCCCTTATTATACCTAAAAATCTCCGCATTTTT